>CM044555.2:32515224-32555224 GCA_024416835.2 Perccottus glenii | reverse complement strand
CCTTGCTATATGTCATGTAGTCAATTAAGCATTATCACATAACTGCTCTCTGTCACTACAGATGTACTACTAAACAAAAAAAAACTAAACTACTAGTTTTAAACTAACGAAACTACTACTAAACACGCTTTATTTTTCTTTATTAATAGTGCAGTAATGCCTGAAAGAGATGCCTGAATAGATCTTTGGAATAATGAAAGTGTCTTAAAACATCAAAATAACAACTCTGTAGTGCATGGCCGACAGCGTGGGAAGAAAAGGGAGCATACAGCAAAAGGACCATTTATTAAAGATGCAGCCGTCAGTGAGGTAGTGCTGTCCATTCAGAGCTGGAGCTGTGGTGCATTCACAGACAGTAGACCCAGCTGTAATAACTCAAATGTCTAAGTGTGCAACTATTTGTTCAATAAGATTTTAGCCGACTGTGACTTGTTGGCTAATGAATTGACTACTTATCTGGAGGCTGTAGGCCCTAATAAATACTTTATAACATTTCTGTTGTTAGGTTTAGAAGTTGTAGAATATGGATCATTGAAGGAAAAAGACGACCAGGTAATGGTAATTGTGGGAAGATAGATTGATAGTGTGCATATCAAATGAATATCAAAATGTTGTCTCCAGTGGCAATAACATAGTTGATAGATTTGTGTGTATTTTCAAATGCAAAACTATGTTACTAAGTTTTAAGCTCAAAGCAGATGAATTCACTGTTGTGACATAATTTCTTGAAGGTTCTCTCACAACTAAAGCACTTTTAATAAAATAATAAAATGCAAATGCGATTGGAAATGGTTTATTGTTTGAAATGAAAAGTAGTCTGATGGAATTTGAGTCTAATGGAATTTTAGGTTCTGTAACTAGACCAAAACATTCCTTATAGTTATTAAACAGGGAAAGGTTTGTGTGTGGAATATGGTAGTAGGTTTGTCTTTGCTCTTACAAACTGCTGTGTGCTACGTCTATGAAGCTGAATTTTTGGAGATGGTCCAAAAACAGATCCGGTCCGGACACATCACACGTGAGACAGACACTAAGACACTTAAAGCACACACCTAGTCTACATCTCTGTTCTCGTGTCTTACTCCTCGAACACCAATCAAGTAAATGTACCCTCACTCACTTCAATCTGCTAAATCAAGTGCCCTTTATCAATTGTAGCCCTGACGATGCAAACATAGCTCATTCCTCTAACACAGACACGTGTGCATGCACTAATGCTCCTCATCGTTCATTTGTCCGGATGAGACAGAGCCCACTGTTCACACTCAGGAAAGAGTAGTGACGAGAGGCCAGTCCCAAACAGAAAACATGATAAATGTACATTTCAGTGTGGTATGGCTCCCGCTTCATCAATTTAAACTTTGTAATAATGTTTAAATTCAGTTTAAATTTTGCAAATAAAAAGTATTTATTTGCACAGCTACACACCAGGATTTACAATCTTTTTTATATTAATTATTAACAATGCATCCAAGTTACTAAAAGTATGTTTCAAATATGAATCATACAAATTTTATGACGCCTGCCTCTTGTAGGGGTTACCTGAACCAAACCGTCCATTAGTGTCCTCGCCTGTACATACCACCAGTAGAAACAAGGCTAATCATTAAGAGACTTTCAAAAAGCATAATTCTGAACTAACTGAGTGTAAAACAAAAATGAGGATATATGCCGCCGTACACAATGTATTGAGTACTTTCTGTGGTGGCTGGCTCTGTGACTCCCCACCCTCTAAATTCTTGGAATGGACTTTCTCTTCCCACCCCCACCCCCATCCCCCAGCTCTGCACAGGCGTTTTTACTCCAGTATGAGTCGCAGTCTGGCATGCTCCGTGTTTTTCACCATAGAAACCGACATAACAGGGTAACACAGCCAAGCTTGGGCTTAGCAAACAGAAAGCAAATAAAATCCATCCTTCAGTGCGAAAGCCTTTTTTTTCTTTTGGGTCTTATTCCTGACGGGACACAGAGGGCGGAGGTTGTGAAAAGTTTTGCACATAGACGTCATTCAGCACATGGCTTTAGGAAAGTAATAAACAGGGAACATTAATTTAAAAACTACCCGAGTACAATTTAAGCCCCTCTAAATTCGTTTGTTAGTTCATTTGCTCTAATGTGCACAACAAAACTATAAAAATGTTGCCTTTAAAGCAAATCTCCCAATGTCAGAAACTAAACACATCCAATCCCATTCTTATGACGCAAAGAATGTGGGATATTTGTTTTAGTTATGCAAGTGGTGGGCCAGGTCTCTCCAAAGCCTTCATTGGGTCGGCCAGATGGAACAAATGATGGTTCTAAGACGTTTCCTGACCAGAGGAGGAGCTAAAAGGTCGCTATCAAGACACAACACTGCTCTGAAACCAGCACTCAGTTTCAGATTTGCAGATAAAAACAACACAATCTGCACTAAACCAAAGTAGAAAGTAAATTAAGTAAATGTCCTAATGCTATAAAATCAACTCTAAAGGGCAGAATATAAATGAGGTGATATTCTCAATACCATTTTCCAGCTCTGATATGAAGTGGTACCACACTATTGTTCACTTTTAGAATACCTCACCCGGCTCTAATCACAAGGCTTCAGGTAAAATTTCTGTTGGATGCACCACAAAAATAGAATTATCTGTGCTTTTTTACACACACATATATATATATATATATATATATATATATATATATATATATATATATAGAGAGAGAGAGAGAGGCCAGTCCCAACAGAAAACACTGTCACTGTGTACAATCAGCCCGCTGCCATCAGCAAAACTCACAGCGCCATGGAGGAGGAGGGGGTCTCGGTGCAATGGTGGCTCTGAGAACAGTGTACGTGACATACAGAAATCTACTTTGTCAGAAGACGTCACACTATCAGTGTCTGCTCACTGTTAGAGCCAGGACATGTCCTGGCTCTAACAGCTGTCCAGCAGCACCCACTGCACTCGGGTTAGGTCTAAAGCAAAGGTAGAATCCGAAACAGACAAAGACAGTCACTTTCTGTTATTTTGGAAAAATATATCCCCTTTTGCAGCAAAATGCACAAATACAATAATAGAATGGGTCTTTTATTACTTTTGCCCCTGAAAGGAGCTTGCGTGGCGTGTACATGCACTCTAGAAGCCCACTAGGATGAAGCTCAAAAGGGGACAGTGGCTTGTTTCTGTGGAGTCTTGCTGCTACTAGTGTTCTTGCTTTTTACTTTGTATTATTCACACAAACAAGACAAGTATTGCCATTTTGGAGCTGTTCTTTGTCTTCCCATATTTGCTCAGGTGAAGATTCTCTGTGGTTTAGCTCTACCTTGTATCAGTTCCAGTGTCATGGATGGCAAAGTTCTAAAGTGGAACGATGAAAACACAAATAAAACCAATGTGCTGTCGTTCAGAATGGTTCAATCGACTTTTAGGTTACCATCAGTGAAAGGAAAGCTTTCTGATAATTCTGCATTGACTCGGCCTCTGTTTGGCCCCGGTAGATAAATGACCGTCCTTTCAGCATTGGTGCGTGTAATTTGTTGGCGCATATTCACTGTTGTGTGTTTACTGTGTAAACAAGAGCCAGAGCTGTTGTACTGAGCACTTTCGAGCACTTGCACACTGCCTTCAATATTTATCATCAGTGGCTGTCAGGAGTTATTAGGTCAATCAATATCTTCACCTTCCTGCAGGCATATGTTCAGGCAAACTTTGGCTAATTGTTAAGGACCGAGATTTGCTTTGATGATGCCACACACAACATTGTCAGGCCACACTTCTTGCTTCTTCTTTCCATTTAACTTTTATTTTTATTTATTTTTTTGTATTTATATAGCGCTTTTCCACCTAGTAGGTACTCAAAGCGCTTTACCAGTGTTACAGCTAACACCACTGGAGGCAAGGTGGGTCTTGCCCAAGGACACAACAACTGTATCGACTGTGGGGAGAGCGGGATGTTATGATGTTTTGGGATGTTTCGAGCGGGGATCGAACCGCCCACCCGCCGGTCGAAGGACAGCCGCTCTATCCACTGAACTACTTCATCACTGTCCTTGCTTGAGTGCACATGGATCCAATATTTCAGTCCATTATTTATCAAGTTGGCTGAACTCTGCTCCCGGACATTTCTAAAACAACTTTTCTCGTTTTTTTCGTGCACATTTTTCGCTCTGTTGGTGCAGAGATCAGCTCCTGTCACAACAACGCTGGTCAGGAAAACGCAACAGTCATTCTGTTTTTGATTCGGACAAACAAGATCCACCACTCAGAATGCCCAACACTTTGTAATACATATCCGAGACCAGTAGGGAGGGTGGGAAGTCATTTCTGCCACCCCGTCCCTACATAGTCACGTTAGTTGCACATGAGTGTCATCATCATTTTCAGAGAGGTTAGAGGCTGGAAAACATCTTCACACTTTACACGAGGGCAGTCACAACAAAAACACCTCCTCTGCCTGATTCAAACAGTTGTGTTTTCAAAGAGTGACAACACCGTCCTTGTGTAAACGATCTACAACAGAATCATTGCAATTTCGGCAAAAACACAACTTTTATTGTGTATATATATATCTCTATATATATCTCTCTCTCTATATATATATATATATATATATATATATATAAATATATATATATATATATAAATATATATATATATATATATATATATATATATATATATATATATATATATATAGAGAGAGAGAGAGAGAGAGAGAGAGAGAGAGAGAGAGAGAGAGAGAGAGAGAGAGAGAGAGAGAGTATTTACAGTTGTTCTCATAAGTTTGCATACCCAGGTATTTGGGTACTGTTCTGTTGTCATTATGATTTAAAAAGACTAAATAATTAGTACCACTAACTATGAAATAAGGTTTTTGTGTTATCATTCATATTCTCTGAAAAATACTAAATTCTGCAACTTACAGTATGTGCACATAAATGTCAGTTACACTATTTTGGTACTCACTCTTCAATGTATGGTAATAATATAATTATAATACATACATATGTTGTTTTTTTGTTCTTAGTTAAATGTTTTGCTTTAAGACAAAACATGTGTCTTTCTCATAAGCTCTCTGGGAAACTAAAGCTGTGTCCAGAATGCTGCAGTTGTGTTTGGCAAGCCCAGATATTTTCCACTGGCTGTACTTCTCAGAGCTGTCCTGTTTTCCTTGGTGAGCCTTTTCTCCTCTCAGTATGACTTCTGTAGCAGAGATAAGGCTTTACACTCACCCATGTGCTCACAAAAAAAGAGGAAAGTGAACGAGGACTACAGGCGCAGGCAGTGGGCTAAAAGCAGCCACTTCCCGTGCCTGCCTCTCCCAGTGTTAAGCTCGGTCATGTGGGAGGGAGATTATGGTTCCTGGAGAAAGTACAGAGACACAAAAGAGAGAGAAATAGCAGAGGCGGAAAATGTTACAGTATAACAAGGCAGAAGGGGTGGGGAAGCTGAAGACACAAGAAAAATAAAAAATGCATCAAAAGGCGAGGAAGGCAGGAAGCCGGCCAGTGGGCTTCAGTGCAAGCAAATTGACATCAAACTGTCTCTCGCTCACCACAAACAGGACCCAGCCTCTTGCCTTTAGACGGCGTCTCTCAACTGATAAAAAGTACATTTAACCAGTGTTGCTGCTGAGGTAAGATCTCACCGGTTTGAACTTAACAGGGAATAAGTGATGGCTCAGTGGTAGAGCAGTTGTCCTAAAACACGAAGGTTGGTGGTTCAATTCCCGATCTCCCCACAGTTACTACTGTTGTTGTGTCCTTGGGCAAGACACTTAACCCTCCTAGCCTCCAGTGTCTGTGGCACTGGTGTATGAGAATGTTTGGTGAGGGTCAGAGACTCCATAGGTGCAAAATGGCTGCCATGTAAGTCTGCTCCAGGGCAGCTACGGTTACAGATATAGCTTACAGCCATCAGTGTGTGACTGTGGAGTGAATGAATAATGAATATGTAAAATGGATTTAAGTATCTTGAAAAGCTCTATTATTCACTACAGCAAAGCCATGAGCTGTGGTCAATCAGGAGGAAGCCCAGGCTCTAATGGCACTGGGCTAATAAGGGCACTTAAGTCAATTAGGGCCAGTGCAACGCCCATCCCTCAACTGGAGTTGTCTCTTCATTCAGCTCTGAGCGCCGAGGGCTAAGAAAGCTTTTTCACCGTTCTACAGACGTAAAAAAAAAAAGAAATGTACTGGAGTATTTTAATGTACCAGTGTGATCATGCATTTAGGCGTAGAACATAAAATAAGATGCAGATAAGAAGGCTCATGTTCACTTTAACTCAAAAAACCCAACAAAAACTCTTCTTATCTTCAAAGCATCATTGTAAAGCATATAAATTAGCCTTTCAAGGGATGTGCTCCTCTGCTGCACTATTTGGTGCACTTCCTGAAGTGCACTTCCTGAAGTGCGCCAAATACAATATGATACACGAAGGGCTGATCAACAAGGAAGGAAGTGGCCACTGCACAACTGAGAGACAAGAGAACCACTCACAAGGCAGCAGTGGACCAGGGCCCTGTCTTTTTTTATTTTTATGCACACATATTGGGGCTTTTAGAGTTTTTTAAATCTTAATATTTGTCATGGCAGATATGTGTATTGAGAATGTCTATATCTATGCTAATGGCCACAATGAACTGTCACCCCTTCATCTTCTGTCCGCACCAATAAATTACTTTTTCCTGTAGGGCTCTCTATTGGTGCATGGGTAGCCATGGCCTAAATGTAAAAAACAGATCTTTATACATTTGTTGTGCAACTTCAGCTGAATGTGAGACTGTGTGACGGGAGCCCTCCTCTGCTCCTCTGCACTGGGGCTGGGGGCTTAAGTAGTAAACCTACACCAGTCGGCCTGAGCAGACTGTATGGGCTGCGACAACGATTGATTTTAGAGCGCAGATTAGATTTGGGCTGTGTGCTGGGATGGAGTGTTGGGGGGCTAGTCATCAGGCGCCTGGTCACTCTTCGTGAGTGTGTACATAGACTGGAGGGGGTATGTAGCGCCCGGCTAGGGGGGCACTTCGGCAGCTGTTAGTGTTTCAGAAAAAATTAGCACCAGGTTCGACTGTAAACAATGAGCTCATTCTGAACGAGAGTGCCGCACAACACACCACATCTGTTTTAGAACAAGCAGTCTTATTCAGGGCCCATGCTGAGGTAATCCACACCCCCTGAACAAACCAGAGCGGGAAAGGCTCCGGATGCTGCTTCAAAGTCCTGTTGTGTACTACGTCTAATACAGTCAAGTCCATAAATATTGGGACATCGACACAATTCTAATCTTTTTGGCTCTATACACCACCACAATGGATTTGAAATGAAACAAACAAGATGCGCTTTAACTGCAGACTTTTAGCTTTAATTTGAGATCAGTTGAGATCAGTCCCTGGTGAAGAAAATACCCTTCACAACAGTTGTCCAGATCAAGAACACTCTCCAGGAGGTAGGTGTATGAGTGTCAAAGTCAACAATCAAGAGAAGACTTCACCAGAGTGAATACAGAGGGTTCACCACAAGATGTAAACCATTGGTGAGCCTCAAAAACAGGAAGGCCAGATTAGAGTTTGCCAAACAACATCTAACAAAGCCTTCACAGTTCTGGAACAACATCCTATGGACCGATGAGACCAAGATCAACTTGTACCAGAGTGATGGGAAGAGAAGAGTCTGGAGAAGGAAAGGAACTGCTCATGATCCAAAGCACAGCACCTCATCAGTGAAGCATGTGGTGGTAGTGTCATGGCGTGGACATGTATGTCTGCCAATGGAACTGGTTCTATTGTATTTATTGATGACGTGACTGCTGACAAAAGCAGCAGGATGAATTCTGAAGTGTTTTATTGAAGTATCACACCAACAATTTTCTTTTAAATAGTAGCTCATACACCTGAGGTTTGGAGCAAAGTGGAGGTAGGTTATGAGGACAAACCTTAATATTAGAAGCATAAAACAGTTTTATAAAACACTAAGGTTGATATAGAGAAACGCTCAGTATGGTTTGGCAGAGGAGTTTACAGTGAGGGTTGAGAGGAGTCTTTCAGGCCTAAGACACACTGTGACTCAGACAGCTTCTATAGTACTGCTGTATATAGGTCAGCCTTAAGGTCTCCTATAGCAGTGTGTATATGCAGCACACAGCAGAGACAGCTGCCCTTACAACTGGACTCCATCTCATTTAAGTCAGATATTCATTTTGGTCTCGGTCAGCTTTACATTGCAACTGTCAGCATCCGTTAGTGGTGTAGGAACTGGTAGGTGTTTGGAAGACCAAAAGTTTGTGAAGAACAGTGTGCAGGGCGTTTGGATCAGTTGTTGGGTTGCAATGCAAGAGTCAGACAGACAGAAGGAGCAGGTGGCACCCAGGTGGGGGCAGGGAGGGGGCGGGAAAGGACTGGTGGGTGCTGCCCTTTCACTGTCCACATGCCATCTGCCAGGGACGGCTGCGAGTGTGTGACAGAGCATGGACATGTTACTGCCTACTGAACACTTGCTCATTTGAATCATGTGGCACTTGAATTACAAACAGAAACAACAGAAACAAAGACATGGCATGTGAAAACTGGACCATACTGTACTGTATATATATACACACATATACATATATATGTGTATATATCTATACATATATATACTTCTATATATGTATAGCTTCTTTAGTTACAGAGAGGTTCCAGTCTGCTGTATTCTCGAGAAATTGTCTGTTAGATATATTAAGTTTGATAAACACAAGCTCTCAACCTCCAAGTCTAATTAATATCATATCATAATATTTGCAATATTATCTGGAGCCAGGATTCTTCGGAGCTGGGTTCTTTCTTATATTCTATTGTTTCTATAATTGGCTCTTGCTCTCAGACACTTGAGTATAAATTGTGCTTTTGAGTTTAGCCAAATCAGCAGCACATCAGCCACAGCCCTGCTTTTTAATCATATAATAATAATCTGTCTACTTTTATTCAACATGGGCCACTGGTCCCTTCTTCTGCCTGTTGGGGTTGGAGGGATGAAGGACATATTCCAGTTTCCCCAAACACTAAAGACATGTAAAGACCCACCACCACCACCAATATAATAATGCCTTACCATGGCATTATCTTTTGCCATGATAATGCCTCTCCTAGGCCATAGCTGACTGTAATCACTGCCAAAGACCACTCTCACTTCCACATTTGAAAACCAGGAAAGAGCAATTGAGGAGGAGCAGGCAGTAGAGGGCTGTGAAATGCATTTAGTCAATTTCAAACGAAGAAAAAGCAGAGTGGCACAGCTCACAGTGCACTGAGTGAAAGTACCTCGCCTGAGTCAGAGATAGAGGGTGGGGGTGGGGGGGTGCACTGGTCTCTAACTCTGCTCTTTTCCATCAGACCTGGTCCCCACTCACATGGTTTGTTCCCTACAGTCGGAGAGGCTCTCTTTGCTCTGACTGAAGCATCCTGTCTTTGTCTTTCTCCAAGTGAACAGTGAATCTGTGAGCCCAAGGAGGAAGCTATGAAATATTCATGCAGCAGAGTGACAGAGAAACCTGCAAAGAAATGCCAGGCCAGTGTGGCCATTAACCGGGTGTTCTAAGCTATCTCTCTAAAGTAAGGTATAGTGTAGCACCTTCGAAAGGGCCATCGTCCATGCAGAGTTTTCTGTTGATAAGCAAACTATTTTTCTGGGCATTAAAATTTTTTTCTGGGTTTTTCAGAAATGCCACATGCATCATCACCTGGACACAGTCAACACCTAAAACTGTCTTTCTTGTGAAAACAATAATATTACGGGGCGGTAGAGTGTGTGGGAACTACCAAGGCCAATTTATTGACCTATTTTTTTACAAGATGATCCTGGCAAATGAAAAACCCAAATCCTTCACAGTGACATTATGTAAGCATTAATGAATAATACACAGGTATTAACAATAAAATTTAAACATTAAATAAAATCAACACAATAAAAATCAAATGTCTTTAAAAACTAGCATATCAAATGTATTTTAGAAAAATGTGTTTAATACACAGAACATAACTCAAACAAAAATGAACTTAACCTTTGATAATATACGTATATAATGGTAGGAGAAATTGTGTCAAACTCAAGAAACCAGAGTGAACCAAAAAAACTGACTCAAAGTGAAAGCTGGTGAACTTGCGAACACCTTCTACACCAGCCTGGCTGCACCCGTGTAGTTTGTAGAGCATGCAGCACTGCTCTGTGTGGTTACACAGAGGTTCATGTCACACAGGCCTGTGGTGGGTGGCCATTTTGGTTAAACCATGTTGGTCTGTGCTGGGGCTTTTACCACCGCACCTTCCCTTTCCTCTGAGAGCTGCAGTTCCTTCTTGATCATCTCAGTTTACACATCGACAATACACCACCGGATCAGATTTGCAAGGTTCATACACAAGTCTGGATTTGTTTTCTTTCCAGGCCTTTTCCAGGCCAGTAACACTTGAACTACTTGCTGTAATCAAGGACTGAAACTAACTACGCAAGGACTAGAAACCCTGGTTGAAGTTTAGTACCAATGTCAGTGTGAAAAAAGCTGAATTATAAACATATGGCCCAATATTAGCTCCTAATTGTAAATAAAAAAAGACTTACCTAAAGAGGCCAACAGCAGAAGCCATGGGAACATGCAAAATACAGAGAAAAGATCAGGTTAGTCCACAGCTGTAAGGTACTAGTGTTGTCACAATACTGGAATTTCTAACTTCGATACGATACCTTCAAAAATATCGATATTCGATACCATTTTTGATACCAAAGGGAAAAAAAACTGTCACAATATTATTATTATTTTTTTTATTTAAAGATAAATATAACATGTCTAGATAGAACATGACAATGAGGTATATTTTACATTAACAAAAATGTCTTGAGGTAGTGCAGGGGACTTCAATTAAAATCAGCCACGGTCCGCTTGGACCTTAGTTAACTTTCCTCACCGTGAGGGGTCCGGAAAATTTTAATAAAAGGATATGTGTTTGAATATAATTCTTTAAAGTAAAGTCTCATTTATTCCACACCTACAGCCTCTGAGATGAGATGAATGTTGATAATCCACTGTTTTCTGTATTTTATCCTTTGTTTACATTTAATTTAACCTTCATAGTCCCACTGAGATTACAAATCTCTTTTGCAGGGGAGTCCTGGCCCCATGTGTGTTTGGGAGGGACTATTGTACATATTTTTGGTGGTAGGGGAAAACTGGAGTACCCGGAGGAAATCTACGCAGACACAGGGAGAACATGCAAACTACACACAGAAAGGCCCTGCCCTGGATGGGAATCAAACCCAGGACCTTCTTGCTGTGAGGCCAGAGTACTAACCACTCTGCCACTACATGAGGAGGATGTTTGAGTGTTTAGCTTTCACCAAACACAGCTCACAGACAAAAGTAAAAAACTACAAAATCAAAAGAGGCTAAAGCTCAGGACCTGGTGGGTTATTGACAACAGCCTGGAAGCCTGCATATAATGCCTAGTCCTCCTTTAAAACATGTGAGAACATTTTAAATACAAAATCATCAAATCAAGTCAAAACATATTTGTTAAACAAATATGACAAAGATGCCTGTCATAATTGATCTCTTTCTATTGTCATTCCTCTGAAAACAACAGGAACAAGGGAAAAAGCACTGAGCATTTCTTTAGCATTATCTGGTATTGTTTAATTTGCAGGTTCATCTTTAAACATTTTCAAAATTTAGAATAGAAATATTTATTTCCTGTGTTTTCCCCGTGTGGGGTAACATTTTAATTAAAATGTTTATGATTAGTTCTGTAACAGGATTAGGATTCACACAGAAACTGACACAACTTAAGGAAGACTTAACCTGTGTCACTCATCTCCAAACCCTCCTGTGTTGGGTTCAAATGAACGTGAATAGCATGAGCTAATTACTCACGTTGTTTGTAAATTAGGTCAAATATGCGACAAACGAGTCAATACTTAACCTACGACAGAATAAAGAAGTTGAGAGACAAATGTACACCTCACCACATTAGACGTCCTCACTTCCCTCTCAGGTAGAGTCTTTTTAATCCTGACATGAAAACTGTCCAGTCCTGGTTCAGTTCTGGATTCATTCACTGATTATCAAAGCAGCCGGGACTAGAGGATAAAGGGCTGTTGTTCAGCTTTGACACTGACACAGAGCTGAGGGGCTGTATTTTCTGATTAAAATAAACGTTCCCTCTCCGTCCATAACGTCAGTGAATCTTCATTATGTTTTGCCAAGGCTCAACTTTAAAATTGTAGTCGTTTCTAACTCATTATCAGGCTACGCTAAACATGTTGAAATTTCCCGCTGCTCTGTCCGTAACCATAGTAACCTGAGGACCCGCGTGTGTAGACGTAGAAGTGCCGGTTCAAAAATATGTTTTACACAATGGGCTTGTAATTATGAATAATGTCTTGCGGTCCAGATCGCGGTCCGCCTTTTGAAGACCCCTGAGGTAGTGCACTTGTTCAAAGGCCTCTCAGATTGTTATACATTCAGAAACCAATAGTGCAAGTAAAAAAAAAAAAACTCTTGCATTTTCAAGTAAAATCCAAAGCTAAGCTGGTATCGATACTTCGGGAAATGAGTATCGTATCGTTTGAGATATTTCAGTATCGATATTTATCGAAATATCAATATTTTTTGACAACACTATAAGGTACTGGTGTCAAACTGTACCATAAGTTCACCTAAGTAAACTGCTTGTTTAGAGGGTCATAAAAAACAAATATAACCAAAAAAGTTCCTATGGAAACTGTAAAATATGTTGGAAAAAAAAAATTTAAAACAATGATGCAGTGAATGTATAAACTCAGACAGAAGCTGTTTGTGGTTCCGGAAACAAAGAATTGTGTTGAAGACCACAAAACACAACTTTTCCTCAACCAGAATAAACAGCACAGTTTTATTCTGCAACTGTTGATTGTGTGACGATTGTGACGGTTCTCTGTCAGTAGAACTGTGCAGTTCTGCTGAAGGCTGAAGGCCTTGATGGAAGGGCCATGTGAAATTCCACCCAGCCTCATTAAAGCAGCATAATTGCTCTGCAGCAGCAGCAACTCATAAAAGACAGAGCTAGACCATCTCTTCCTATAAAAAGCCAGGAAGAAGTGGCCCGCGCGGCCTGGAACTGGGACAGTGACAGTGGGATGACTACATGGGATCACTATTTTAGGGCTACTGAAGCATGATAAAACTTCCAGACGACAAAACTAGAGTTTATTATTAACAGCTGTTCCCACTTTTAATCAGTGTGGTAAGGCTCTGGCTTCATAAATTTGAACATTATATTTATCCCCAACACTGCATTAAACACAAGCACAACCTGTGCCTCAAATATATATAAATATAATATAGTCCATAAATTATGAATTTAATATTTAAAAATATGTGAATAAACTGGAAACTGTTTCCGGCAGCAGCTGTACCTCCTCCGGCCTCTCACGGCTACAAGAATCTAGTCCAGAGAGGAACTCAGCAAGGGGAAAGGTGTTTGGCCACACTTTGAATAATGACGTTGGGACACATTACTGCTCCAGTGCTAATTATGCTAAAGATGACAGTAAAGATAATAATGACAAATGCAATCTGACTGTAATATACTCTTAACATGTATCACATTGCGAGGGGTACTTTACACTGGGGCTGTCCTTGTCTCTCAGGTCTGTTGGCTTAAATCAATCTTTCCTCTCATACAGTAATGTAAATGTTCTGTTTACATTTATCAGACAAGGTTTAGTTGAAAAACAGTAGGTAGTAGAAGTCAGGAGCAGAAGAATTCCTGGGCAGGTCTCCTTTTCACATGTTGATTAATCACATAAGAAGATTGGCCCTGGTCTGATGCTCATAACAGGATTGGTCTAATCTCCAAATGAGAAGTAGCACTTTTCATATGAAAATGCAGGACAACAAGACAAAAGTCAGATCATTGCTGACTTTCTCCTCTCTTGGTGTGGTTCAGACCCCCGCAGTCCTATTGGCAGGGCCTTCCTCTCTGTGGAGCCCCCTCTTTGTTGTGATTTTGGGGCAGCAGGGGGTCCTCACTCTCTCTGCCGCTAAAGGGATTAGCTGTAATTGGGACAAAAGCTCTGTCCTGGGGCTTTCCTCTCCCTGGGTGCTCTCTTCAGTGGGGCCTCACCACTGTCATCTCCTCCACAGACGCCCCTCATCCTAATTGGCCCAGTTAGTTCCACCTTTACCACCTTTGAACACCAGGTCGCCAATTCAAACTCTGACACTGGTTTTCTGTATCTCATGACGTCCTAATCAGGAGTTCTTGTTTAAACATATTATTAAATTGTACCTCTTTTTCTGGAAAATTGTGTTGATAGTATTTAGTGACAACAAAGATGACATTGGGAAGACCTACACAATAATTAATCAAATTAAATTGCTAACAAAAGAGTTTGAAACACCACTTAATAGAATGAGGAATGCACAGTCCAGAAGATGTGTGAAAGTGGGAAGTGCTGTATTTATCGGTGACCTTCCCCAGGCCCTGGTCCTGCTGCAGCGCTGAGAAGGCTCACATTCTTCCTTTCTCAGACTCTTATCACACATGTCTGGAGCTGTTTCGCCCATCAAACTGATGGTGCAAATTGCACCGGGACATGTCTGAAACACCAGAAAGGTGCATGAGTCGCTCAGTGCAGTTACAGAAAAGTACTGCTGTAAACACCATGCTCTGATTGAAGGGACAGTCATTTGGATTTCTCTAAATCAGACTAACACACCTGGATCATGTGGTTCATTGTCAGATTCCATCTGCATTTAAACTCTGAATCAGGTCAACACAAGTGCACTGAGCATGCTCCAGAGTCAGACAGAGACACAAAGTCAAACATAAACAGAAAGAAAAACAGAGAAAAGCACAAAGAGCAGTCTTTAGAGACATACTCATTTTTAGTGCGAAGATAAATATCAATATATAAATATAATAATATTGGGTCACACTGCCATTGGGCATCCTGTTTGTCGGTTATTATCATGCTGTAAAATGTTTAGATAAACAACAAGCTAGTCTACTGGGTGCAGTGGCTCAAGTGGTAGAGCAGTCGTCCAGTAACCTAAAGGTTGGCGTTTCAATTCTAACTCTCCTCAGTTCATACTGTTGTGTCCACCTTGCCTCCAGTGCCACAGCTCTGGTGTATGATTGTGTATGACTGTTGAGGTGTGTTTGGTGCTGGTTGAAGAAGGCAGCCACCTCACTGTCTGCAGGTGTGAATGGGGTGAATGGAGGCATCATGTAAAGCGATGCTAAAGCCAGGTACAAAAAAGTGCTATATAAATGCACACCAACCACGAAGTTTGCCTTCAGGGACTTCAGATGGTGCATTTGCAAAGTAATGAACTTGTTGTTCTTAGTTTGTTGTGTTTATAACTTTTTTACCTTGTGTTACTGTTGATCTACATTAATCCCTCGATGATTACTGAGCAGCTCAGCTCATCAATTATATTAGCGTTTAACACAACAAACAAGTCAGGTTTAACATTAGCTTCTTTTCTCTTTTTAACTAAGACTTAATACTGTGAAATGTGAAATACCACACATGAATGCAGGATTAGCCTGAGCGGACACAGTTCTACAGTTCTCTAATGTCATGTAAACTCAGACATGGGTTGAACTCCAGCTGCGAGGGTTTAATCGAGCTCTGAGCATTTGATTGTTGGAGTAAAATCTGCATGTAACTGCAATGACTGTCTTAAGCTGTTTTGGCACAACATCCTCACTCCGGGTAAGCTTATAAAAGGTAAATAATAAAGGAGAAATGTTTTGGCTGTAAGTATGAATGTAAAGATGTTGTTTTAACTGTGCCATTTGACACAATTCTGCTACATTTCATACAAACAAAAACAAAAAGTTCTGTTCCATTAAACTTCCTACTCAGGCTAAAAGTGAGAGCCTCATTAAAGTGCACCCGAGTCAGGCTTGTGAGGTTGCTTTATGGGCTCCAGATGGCACCGTGGACCCGGGTCTGCCCGAGCAGCAGCCTGGAGCTCTGGAAAACCCTGAGAAGTCCACCCAGGGGACATGTAAACCCGGGGTCCAGGACAACTAGCCTCCAGTGTCCAACAGCAGGGACCTGAGCAGTGGTTCAGCCTGTTACAAAGCGTTCACACTGGAGCTCTGTTCAGGTTTAAGTCCAGTAGTGCAGCTCTGAATAGGAGAAAACAACCCAGTCAAATCAAGAGAAGGCTTGTTTTCGAGTGGTCAAACTTATTTTATACCTCAACTACCATCCTGTTGTCTAATTTAGTGGGACACTACCTGTTAAAAGAGAACCTCTGGGGCATATTTTAAATCAACATTGTATTATAAAGTATCCAGTTGTGCCTTTACAGTACATAAATCTGAATTATAGCTTTGGTCTAGAAATGTTCTTAATGGAAGTAGATATTGCTGCTTGCGTACAGTTTAGTGGAACTGGACCTGGACTCTACAATTCTTCCTTCACTGACATATTCATATCATTAATAATCCTGGCTTTTAGTGAATGATGTCAGTTATAGTCATGTGCTGTGTAATCATAAACTGTTTTTAGCCTCATCACTGTTTGCTAAAGGCCCATTAAAGCCAGATGCCTCACCCTACATCTGTGGGTGTCATGGGGGGTTTAACTTAGCAGAACAGTGATGGTCAGGTCCACCGTAAAGGAGCTGAACTGAGGTTAGTGCTGCTGCAAATAGTAACTTTAGAACTCATCAGACGATGGACACTTCAGGGGGATTATAAACAGGCTTTTGGAAATAGCTCTCTGTTTACAAGGGCAGCAGTGTTCTTTTTTTTGCTAAGTGTAAACCAAAATAAGAAAAATATGCCATTAAGATTTTTATGCAGATTTTTTAAGATTTTATGATTTTTAACAAAGAAAGTCTTAAAGACAAGCAGCCAACCAATTATAAGAATTTATGTTTCTATTTCAGGAAGTCAGTGTGCTTGAGGAGCCATCAGCACTGGGACAGCATCAGGAGCTGGGAAATCCACTATGTTCTCAGACTATCTAAGGCTTATGGGCTGCACCTATACATCATGGAACACAGAGCTAGATGTTTAAGGTCAGTTATAAACTTTGGTTTGATGTAATTTGTGAGTGTTCTGTAGTGGACAATTTTGGTTTCATTTTATATGGGGTAAAAGCAGAATAGTGATATTGTTGGGGGTGAGGGGTGCACTTGGCTCTGTGAGAGAAGAGAATATTCAAGTAATACAGCTTTAAATTAAACTATTTAAACTATTTTCTTTAACGTTACACTTTTGCCCTATACAGATTGTCACCACACATTGGCTAGAGATAGGAACAACAATATGGCTTGTACACTTTTGTTCTTGGTTGTGTTATGTTGTTATATTGAATTTGGGAGATGTGCTTTGGCTATAATCTACATGTCTAAAGTGTCTAATAGTGTCTATTGTGTGCAGCTCTGGTTCTGTGCTGGTCTTATCCCTCTTTTCCTGAGCACATCTGGAAACAAAGCTGCTTTCCTGGCCGTTCCCCTGCGTCCACACACATCCATGCACTGACGTCATGCTGATTTCTTTGCCTGATGGGAAGCATATGAGCTGAGGAAGGAACACTAGAGGAGGAGGAAGAGGGGGCGTTGTCACAGAACACACAAGTCTTTCGGCCAGGACTACACTCAACTCACTTTTTTCAATGCTCTGTACGTGACTCTGGAGCTTTATGGTGGTTGAAAACAAACTGTTTTCTGCTTATGGCAAAAAAAAAAAAAAGCTCTAAAAATGACTTTTTTTCTTGAATACATCTTAGACTCCTTTAACACATTCTTAAAGGATTTACAGCAGCAGCATTTATACTAATGTTTTGTTTTAACACTGGAATGGCAGTGTGTATGTGGAACTGGTCTGTCATGAATTATTTTTACCCATCCCTCTTACAAAACAGCACTGGGGGAGATGTTGAAGTGTGTTGGCTCAGAAAGAACTGTGCCTCTCCACTTTTCTCTCACTAAGTCTTTCCATGGCTGCAGCCAGCCCTGAGCCAAAAGAAACCCCGTGTGCTGCTCCCTGCTGCCTGGTCCAGTGCCAGCTCCACCACAATCATTAGCATTTTTCCCCAGCCAAAATGGCTGCCATGAAGAATAAACAAAAAGGCTAGAAGTTGGGAAATGATTTTGTGGGAGAAGTGGGTGTGTGTGGACTGCATGTAATAGAGAAAAATAAATAAAATAAAAAGAAGAACACTGTATATACACACGTGTACAAAAATGTTGGTACCCTTCGGTCAATGAAAGAAAAACTCACAATGGTCACAGAAAAAAAATACCGTATTTTTCGGACCATAAGACGCACCTGGTTTTTAGAGGAGAAAAATAGGAAAAAAAATATTCTGAACCAAATAGTGTAATAAAATATTTAATAAAGTATAACAGAATAATATTTGAATTATATGACTGGAGTGAAGGGCATGCGCACTGCTGTGTACTGTAACACCGCCTACTACATGCTATCCTCCAATAGCATACGGCGGTGACACAGTACAGCAGCATCGCGCCTTCCTGCACACACCGGCTTCCGTAAGGAAGGTGAGGGAGGACCCGCTGCCGCTCTGCCACTACGGTAAGGCAAGGCGACACGGGGTGGGGGTGGGGGGTGGGGGGGCCCGCTGCCACTCTGCCAGTATCTCAGTGGACTACTGAGAAGCCTGGACACGGGGCGGGGGAGGGATGATGCAGTTTCCAGGGACACGGAAGGTCCCGGGGGACCCGCTGCCGGATCTTATGTTGCAACTCGGACCATAAGACGAGTTGCAGAGCAACTTTTCCGCAGGAAAAGTGCCTGCGGACCATAAGACGCAGGCACTTTTCCTCCCACTATTTGGTGAAGAAAAAGTGCGTCTTATGGTCCGAAAAATATGGTATATTCTGACAAAAGTAATAATAAATAAAAATTCCATGAATTTTAACCAATGAAAGTCAGACATTGCTTTTCAACCATGCTTCAACAGAATTATTTTTAAAAATAAACTCATGGAACAGGCCTGGACAAAATTGATGGTACCCCTAGAAAAGACTGTAAATAATGTGACCATGGGACATGTTAATTCAAGGTGTGTGCACTAATTAGCATCACAGGTGTGTACAACCTTGTAATCAGTCAGTGGGCCTATTTATAGGGCTTCAGGTAGTCACTGTGTTGTCTGGTGACATGGTGTGTACCACACTCAACATGGACCAGAGGAAGTGAAGGAAAGAGTTGTCGCAGGAGAATAGAAAGAAAATTATAGACAAGCATGATAAAGGTAAAGGCTATAAGACCATCTCCAAGCAGCTAGATGTTCCTGTGACTACAGTTGCACATATTATTCAGAAATTTAAGATCCATGGGACTGTAGCCAACATCCCTGGACGTGGCCGGTAGGAGGAAAATTGATGACAAATTAAAGAGATGGATAATCCGAATGGTAACAAAAGAGCCCAGAAAGACTTCTAAAGAGATCCAAGGTGAACTCCATGCTCAAGGAACATCAGTGTCAGATTGCACCATCCGTCGTTGTTTGAGCCAAAGTGGACTACATGGGAGACGACCAAGGAGGACACCATTGTTGAAAACAAATCATAAAATAGCTAGACTGGAATATGCCAAACTACATGTTGACAAGCCACAAAGCTTCTGGGAGAATGTCCTATGGACAGATGAGACAAAAATGGAACTTTTTGCCAAGGCACATCAGCTCTATGTTCACAGACGGAAAAATGAAGCATATCAAGAAAACAACACTGTCCCTACTGTCAAACATGGAGGAGGCTCTGTTATGTTCTGGGGCTGCTTTGCTGCATCTGGCACAGGGTGTCTTGAATCTGTGCAGGGTACAATGAAATCTGAAGACTATCAAGGGATTCTAGAGAGAAATGTGCTGGCCAGTGTCAGACAGCTTGGTCTCAGTCGCAGGTCATGGGTCTTGCAACAGGACAATGACCCAAAACACAGCTAAAAACACCCAAGAATGGTTAAGAGGAAAACATCGGACTATTCTAAAGTGGCCTTCTATGAGCCCTGACCTCAATCCTATTGAGCATCTTTGGAAGGAGCTGAAACATGCCGTCTGGAAAAGACACGCTTCAAACCGGAAACAACTGGAGCAGTTTGCTCATGAGGAGTGGGCCAAAATACCTGCTGAGAGGTGCAGAAGTCTCATTGACAGTTACAGGAATCGTCTGATTGCAGTGATAGCCTCAAAACGTTGTGCAACAAAATATTAAGTTAGGGGTACCAACAATTTTGTCTAGGCCTGTGACATGAGTTTATTTTTTTAAATAATTCCGTTGAAGCATGTTTGAAAAGCAATGTCTGACTTTCATTGGTTAACATTCATAGAATTTTTATTTATTATTACTTTTGTCAGAATAAAGTTTTTTCTGTGACCATTGTGAGTTTTTCTTTCATTGACCGAAGGGTACCAACATTTTTGTCCACGTGTGTAATTCTAACTGTTTAATGCTATGATGGTATTAGTTTGTTTTGGTTCATGTAGTCAGTACAAGCATTAAAACTTGTGTACCACCCTACAGCTCTTGTCCAGGTGTCAGTGACTTGCCTGTAGACGGTTTTATTCATCTTTATAGAAAAAACGTCAGAAGTACAGCTCATGTTTGTGGAGATTCTCACTTATCCAGGTCATAATCCAAATTTGTGTGAAATGGGATTTAAACATTTGGTGTAATTACCCAGCAGACAACATTCTGTGTGTGTGAGTAGAGTCAATTTATTGCCTCAGTCCGATTGTGACTTGAGCTCATGTGCTCAGATTGGAAAGTTACATTGATAATTACAGAGTAAATTATTTATTAGTAAAACACTACAAGTCAGGTTTAATGTTAGCTCTTAAATACAAAGAGCAGATGAAGGCAGCATTAGCCTGAGTGGAGCACTGTGGACCTACATTCTCTCCTGACCAAACTCAGACCTCAAACTGAAGTCCAGTTACATGTCATACTCCAACTATGACTAAGCTTTGCATGTTAACGTACTTAAACTAAAGTTTGTTTTGTGGACTTCCTACATTTACATTTACTCATTTAGCTGACACTTTTATCCAAAGCGACTTACATTGTTCTAATGTAATTACCAGTGTTACAGTCACTGGAGGCAAGGTGGGTTAAGTGTCTTACCCAAGGACACGACGACAGTATGAACTGTGGGGAGAGCGGGAATCGAACCGCCTACCTTCCGGTTGAAGGACGACAGCTCTACCCACTGAGCTACTGCCGCCCCTTCCTAAAAGTTTATATTGTACAAAATAGATTGGTTCATAAGGATCATTTTTCATTTTGTGATGACCTTGATGATGGAAAACCTTCACGGACATGCCATATTATATACTTTTTAGATAAACTAAGACTGAGACTGTCACTTTTACAGTCACTAAGATGATAACATATTTACATTTGCAACAATGTACTGGACTATTTCTCTCCTAAAACACTTCAAATAATCAAATAATCTTGCAATTTGGTTAAAATGAGGAGTTATGTAGGGATTAAAAATCATGATTTAGATCAAGAATTGTGCTTTTTCTGGTCATGTGATCTATACACAAAACATGGTCTTGCATGTCCCAACTGTGCAGTATTTTTATGATGCATTGTGAGAGGTTCAGTGCATGATTGAGCTACTGCACATTCAAACTCTTTGAAACAGCAGACTATAAAGTGACTGGGTGGTTTCAAAGGCAGCTAAGATCTTTAGATGTGTTCTTGGCCCTCTCTTCTCTGTATGCATGTCCTTTCCTCACAGCACTGTAACACCATATTTGTGCCACCTGCCACCAGGAGAAAGCTGAGAAGGCTCGAAGTGATCAGTCACACAAACACACAACGCCTCGCACTCACTCTCAGCGTCTCACAGAGAATGACCTGTGAAAAACAGTACCCACTCCCACATGAGTAAGAATAAAACAACCACAGCCAGGCTCAAGCAGAAGTCAGGCTGAGGTGCCCCACTGATGTATTGTGCGCACTTGCAGTTGGTATATAAGCCCTTTCGTGCTGAGGGGCGATTACCTAGTTTGCAGCGTTGATAATCTGAAAAGCAGCTTGGAGGGAGTTTTCAAAAGGCACAGCAGCGGTGTCAGGCTGCCCTCTCTCCTCTACGGTCCACGGTCTGTCCCAGCAGCACCCCGAACTGGAACGTGCATCATCAGAGCGGCTAAAGTAGGTCGCCCATATGGACCAGGACTGGCCCCACAAACCTACACAAGAGCTGCTTTGTCCGTCACAGTGTACACTCAATGCAATTAGGCCAAAGATAATGATGCACCGGAACAATGTAGAGGGATGCTGATTGGTTCCAAAAGTTCCAGACCATCCAGATCTCTGCTGGACCTCTGTTCTAAGGAACGTAAAGACTGGACTTGGTTACTAGAGTATTTACACTCTTCGATGCAATTTAACCATTATTCAATACAGTATTTGTAATATTTTATTAGTAGTAAATTACATAGTCCTGAGACTGTGTGTGGCGCACAGTGGCCCTTATATAATGCTCCAGACAATAGTGTGCTCAGCCTGCACTCTTTTGTGTTCCAAGCAAAAGAATAGACAAGAAAGACAGGCAGAGAAAGGCGTGATGAGAAGGAGAAAGAGAGGACCAGGTCCAGATCTGGGTAATGGAGGATGACAGGCTTTGGATCATCTAGGCAACAAGAGGACCTCTCCAACACTGACTGGCACTGGCACTGCCCAGAGCCTGAAGGGCTGTGAGAGGAACAGTTAAGACTCTGCAACTTGGCCTGTTTTTCAATCGGTTTGATTTTCTTTCAACTACATGTGTCCAACATAGAAGGGTGAAAACTCCCTTTTATGTTTTTTGTCATGTTTATTGTCTTGTTCCAGGCAACAAAAAGACACCTGGTATGCTTCTTTTTAAACAGAATTATTATCCAAATTTGCTCCGTTTAGAAGAAATGGAGCCTATAAAGTGGCAAAAAATCATTCCATTTCTTAAGTATGGATTAATGGTCACAAATACCAAGTTAGTTTATATATAACTAAGTTAGTTTACCAATTAGTCTGAGCAGAGCGCTGTGGACTTAGTTCAATTCTCCCTCTTGCTGTAAACTCGCACAGAGACAACTGATGAGTCTCTGCATCCACCTAAGTCATCATCAGAGCAAATGCTGTGTGTGTGTGTTATGTGCCACAGGCAGCTTTAACTTTGTTGTACTCAAGTGGCACTCTATGTGATAAGTGATTGAGATTCCACTCACCTTTGACCCACTTGTGCAGTTTATTTCTCTGCGCTGTAACTGGAGTGAGCCACACAGTAGTCTCTTGTGAGATGTTTAGCCCGCTTTACACTCTGGGACGTGAGATAACATTTCAGTTTTTAGTTTCGTAATGGCATTGTGAGTATGAGATGTTTTGTACATCACAGATTATTTTGAAGAAATAATTCCAGGACCCTTTCACCCCTGTGCAAGGATACTAGGGTATCTTATTCACTTCATCTAATAAATATCTTTTAGGAGCAAATGTGCTAAGAAGGGTTACATGAGAAGTGATAGAATATGTTTTCACCTTTGACCCAGATGTGGGTTGTGTGGTTGAGCTCACAGGCTGACACTGTGAGATAGTGAGGTGAGCTGCTGAAGCGGTGTGCAGCAGGAGCATTGAGGCACACAGTAATGATCTCTGAAGAATAGATGAGGGGCAGGAGAGAGTGCTGAGTGAGGGCTTGCACAGAGAGTTGTAGTGGTCAGGCACGCAATAGCGGGCTGTAATCAGGTCAGGCCCACATTAGGCCCCTACATACCAGAGAGAAGGCACAAGGAGCAGGAGCCTGCAGGAGATGAGTTTCAAGATGTTTAGCTAAAATCTCAGATTAATCTGTCATGCCCTTTATTGTTATGCAGGTTACTTAAAATAAGTTAGAAAAGGAAAAGGAATTGAATAAATTCCAAAAATGATCCAATCCATCTTCTACCGCTTATCTAGGGCCGAGTCGCGGGGTCAACTGTTTAAGCAGAGATGCCCAGACTTCCCTCTACATAGACACTTCATCCAGCTCTTCCGGGGGGATACAGCCCTGCTGTTCCTCCTGAATCCGAGGATCGACTATCAGCCGCATTCTCCTCTCCAGTACCCTGGCATAGACTTCCCCGGCAGGCTGAGGACTGTGATCCCTCTGTAGTTGGAACACACCCTCCGGTCCCCCTTCTTAAAAAGAGGGACCACCACCCCGGTCTGCCAGTCCAGAGGTACTGTCCCCAACTGCCACATGTTGTAGAGGCATGTCAGACAAGACAGCCCCACAACATCCAGAGACTTGAGGTACTCAGGGCATTCCCACCTCCACTGTAAACAGTGTTGGCAGGGCACTGCTTCCCCCTCCTGAGGCGCCGGACAAATATATATAAAGCTTCCATTCACCAGTGTTACAATTACATTTTAAATTTTTAGTTTAGAAAGCGACTTACATTAAGCCTTCATTCATAAGTGTTACAGTTGGAACAAGAGTGGTTAAGTGTCTTGCCCAAGGACACAACGACAGTATGAACTGTGGGGAGAGCGGTAATCGAACTGCCTACCTTCCGGTTGACGACCGTTCAGCAACTAAGCCACTGCGCCCCCTTTTGACCCTCAGCTGCCTCAGTGTTCCCACAAGCCAACCAGGCTTTAAAGGTCTCCTTCTTCAGCTTGACGGCATCTCTTACTTCCAGTGTCCAGGGATTGCCTCCATGACAGGCACTGGAGACTTAACAGCCACAGTTCCGAGGGGCCCGCGTCGACAACGGAGGTGGAGAACATGGTCCACTCGGACACAATGTCTTGATGGTCTGCCCGAGGTAGAAGCTGAAGATCTCTCTGACAGGGGACTTGGCCAAACATTACCAACATTAGCATTTGTCTATATTGCCTAATGGGCAAGCCGGCTCTGGCTGTTAGAAATGTTACGGTCAGTGAGTCTTTTCTGTCTTGAATAGGCTATATGCACAGACTTTGCGTTCTGTGGGGTTCACTGTGTGTTGTAAAACATTTAATGATGATCTTTAGTGTTGTACAGAGCTCTTTAATCAAAACAGACAAAACTTACTGGTGTGGAGTTGCTCAGTTTATTTCTCTAAATTGTCTTGTTTCCTCGTAAAATGCAGCGCTCGGCGGAGGAGAAGCTGTGCTTGTTGTAGTCCATTTTTGGGATGTGTAGTTTTTATTAAGCTGCTATGCATACATGTAACTTCCCCTCGTGTTTTGTGGAGTCAGATTGTGGAAACACCACATCTCATGAGGTATTTCACTAAGGTTGTGAAACAGTGGTAAGCCATCTTATAACCAGCTTTAGCCTTTTTTTTTTTTCTCGAACGGTTGGTCACACCAGTGTGACCTCAGATTATTTTTAGTCGCACCATTGAGAAATTAGGTTGCACTCTAGAGCCCTGCATGTATTATATCTAGCATTATATTTTACATGAGAAAGTGGTCTGCTCAAACGATTCTGTTTAACTGCTGAGACGTGCCATTTGTGTTAGTCTTGTTACAGAAACACAGCAAGCATCAAAGCACCACCCATGCCTGTGCTGATTTTGAGCAGGAAAGCTGCATTTGCTTAGCAACCACACTGGTGCTCCGATCACATAGGGCTGGGTTTGGGATAATGTGAGGCTGGAGCTGTGCAGGCTTGTGCTGAGCTGTGGAGGCGTCTGCTGCCTCACTCACTCACAAGTGCAGAATGCAAGACAAAAGAATAGAGCTAGGCTTTTTTTAACACAACACAGTACGGCCATAACGCTGTGCTCCAGGCCTACTCCCCCGCCTGGCACCTTCAAACACACACACTCAAACACACTCCAAAGTCGAACCATTATCGCTTTAGCCTCCATAAACACCAGAGTGGTCAGCCTGTCTGCCCCAATCACACTGACAGACTCACAGACTGCTCTGGTCCTGTCTCTGTCTTGTGGCTGTGACCTTCACCAACACTTCACAGATCCCCCTCTAGTATTCATGCAAAATAGATATCATAAAAAACAATGCATACAAGTGAAGTGGAGCGACAGACATGTGCAAGCTGACCTGATGGTTCCAGCTCCCAAGAAATGAATACAAACTGTAAAAAGGTGTCTGATTGTTGCCTGGAACACACAAAATCAGTGTGAATTTAAATGACATGGCAAATGTTAGCTTAGAGAGCAATTCTGTGTCAATATAGCAACTTCAGCCTTACAATATTTAATAAATGTTAGTTTAAGCTGGATGCTTTTTTGATTTTGTGCCCAAAAGGACTGAATTGTAAGTGGTAAATAAATTTATAAATACCAATTTAGCGTTGAGTTTTACAAGACACACGTCATGCTGTAAAAGCTGAGCTGTCATCTGTCAAACAAAATCACCAGGGTATGTGGTTGTTTAGGTAGTTTCTGTTGTCATTATGATTCAAAAAGTCTAAACACAGTTGTTTGACAATAAATGGCTTCACTCAACCACTAACTTTTTTTTCGTAATTTGTTTCTGAAAAATGGCCACAAAAAAAAACTGAAAATATACAGCACAGCTGTATATGGAAAAAAAAAAAACATGCTTGTGCCTCAGGAGGTGCCAGATCCCGTCAAATAGGTACCGGTCCAAATTTTGGGAGAGGGGGTGTTTCTGGACAAATTAAGCTCAGTATGCTCCACCACGGTGCTCTTTTATGCTGTTTCCTGGAGCCTTGTGGAGGATCTGAACACAATACAATTATATAATAATAATGTTCATATTTAATACAATAATGTGCTATAAAATCTTGTTAACTTATTTTCAAATATATGCCTCCAAGGAAAACCAGAAGTAAAGGTAAGGATTAAGGTAATTCTACTGTCTATGTCCACAAGGCTATTTGTGTTTGCTCTGCTGGTCTCTGAACTCCACTCTGAATGGGACTTTGTTCATCACACCTAGCACGCGGCCAAGCTGTCAACAGTAAGCTGTGTTTGTACAGCGAGCACCAAGGCGTATCTCCAGGCTGTAAACTTGGAAGTTCAGGGAGGACTGCTCAGGGTAGTACCCTACAGGCGGCTGCAGAGGCTTCAGAAGAAGCTCAAAGTTCATGAGCACTACTGTATAAAAACACACACAGCAAATAAAGACTGCCACTTGTATCTGTATATCTCTTTACAACCATCAAAGGCACTGATAGTCATGAGATTGTTATTTCTTTAGAACACTACGCCTCTTTGTCACTGCTGCGGCTCAGAGTCATATCCTGCTGAGGCACAATTACTTGGTCACCTCATGTGACAACAGCATTAACACCCACCTACTCAGGACAACAGTGTCCCTCTCATCAGCTCTACAAGCCTCACAGTACGACTCAAATCGCATCAGTTACAAGCATGGACCACAAAAAGGTAAGTAATAGGGAGAGCCCATCGACTTTAAAAAGTAGCTTTGAGGTTGCTTATATCTGGCGCTTTGTGCACTGTGCTGTTTGTGCACACAAGTGTGGTGTCCCTGGGACCATCTCTTCTAACCAAACCCCGGGAAACGTCCTGCTTCTGATACTTAAAGTTTCTTGGGTGTGAAATGGATTACCAGTTTGAGTGAATCATGATGTATCGAAATCACATTTTTATTTTCGGTTTTGCTTGTAAAAGTTTTTCCTTATTTCTGATCATTACAAACACACACATTACATAACAGCTTTAAATACTGAACAATTCAATTGATTATGAACTCTGGCTACTGTTGTGTCATCTCGTCAGCATACAAGCAATGACAAATTTTGTGCCCCTCTTTTTCTCCAGTTTTTTTTTTACCAGGTTTTATTTGGTTCCTCTTGCTCTGACAGCTCCTCCAGTTGGATCTTGGACACTGCCATTGTTTTCACTTTGGAGTGTATTTTTGGGCACTGCACAAAGAGCCACAGAACAGAGCACATTCTGACACTTTCCACCACAGAGCTGGTTCCTCTGTGAACTCTGCCAGGGGCCGGGCCGCTCACAGAGGCGTGGTTTCTGCTGGCATCCAATCACAGAGCTTCCTGAGGTGAAGGACACAGGGACAGGACCTGACAGACACCACATACCTCAGTCTGGAGTGTATTTAGCAACTTCCCATTAAGCAGCATATTTAGCATCATCCTTTGCACAAGAGAACATTTGGCAACAGCTTCACTTTTGCTTTTGTGGTTAAAGGTTTCAAGATTTCTGTTCTGATTGTAGACCAGACACATTTACTTGAGTGATAAAAAGTTCTTGTAAATGGCGCAGCAGTCTCTCGGGAGGTAGAGCGTGTTGTTTAATAACAGGAAGGTTGGCAGTTTGATCCCCGGCGCTCACCCCAGTTCACGTCCATGGGCAAGACACTTCACCCACCTTGCCTCCACTAGTTATCTCCAGCCTCAGTCTATCTGGGCGTTCCCCAGCCTGGGTAAATGAAGAAGGTTGCAGCAGGAAGGTCACCTGGTGTAACCACCTGGTGACCCATTTTCAGTTGACAATGGGTCACCATTGTCAACTGACCCATGCAGATTAGTCCGCTGTGGCAACCCCCCCAGCAGGGAAAAAATAAGCACTTCTTGTAAAAGTAGCGTTTCTACATTTAGGTCTATTCTTTGTAGCTCTGCTCTTGACTATGTATACAACATTTTAAACATCACTTTAATACAAAATAACTATAGATTAATGCACTGCCTGTCGACAGCAAGACTGCAGTTCATGGGAGTTGGAGACACTTTCGACAGCAGGGTGGGGCGCCACAGGAAGCAGTGGTGTGTAAACCAGAAGTGTGCTCTGGTGCAGAGCTGTGCGGCTCTGCAGGGTCAAAAAAGAGAAGTGCTGCAGAGGCCCAGTGTGACAGGTGAACATGTGACACCCATGTGTTTTCACCCCACTCTGGTCTTGTGACACAGGGGCATCCATCCTAGCAAACTCTGGTATCAGTGACCTCCACAACCCATAAGCTCTGCTGTGTTTCCATGAAGGGCTTGTCTAAACTACTCCAGGGTTTTAGGGAAAAAAATCCTTTTAAAATGTCTCAGATCACATTTTCATTCGAAAATGCTGGTGCAAATTAAAAACACTGTGTGTGCTTCTGTAGATATTCTAGTAATAGAAGAATATAGAAACTTGATTAGCACTTAAATCCAATTGATGGATGTAACATCTGTTTACTTTCTTTTTCAAACAGTAGCACATTTGGGGTATTTTTATGCAACAGAAATCTGGCAGACAAAAGGGTGTCCTCCACCTCTCTTTCTTTATCTCTTTCTGGGAGTTCAGTGGATGCCAGCTCAAGGCTAATGGACTCATTAGCCGGCAGCTTGTCCCACTGCGGCGATTAGGTGGCTATGAGGTCATCCCTTCACTTCTGCTCCCATCATCATCATACATCAATCATTTTATTACTGCCACGCAGCGGGCAGATCCAGGCATCCACTCAGACATTAGACCGTCCACGTTACACTTTCATACATGATTTTACTTGTGGCATGACCAAAGCTGCCTATGTCAAGTCTCATGTTGCTATTATTTAATTGAAACTCAAGTTTCTATTAATGTTCATTAACCAAAAGAAATGGCAACCATGTTGTTGAATATGTCTCATCTGGTGATGGAGCAAACGGAGTATTACTGCATGGTTCTCACAATAGTTTGAATTGATTTTTCCAGCCCTACCCACAGTCCGGCTCTCCTTGGTTACTGTTGCTAGGTTAACAAACATGACTTCCTTTCCTTTATTAATTCCCAGGGGTATCTGAAACACTCCTCTGTAGAGTCTAACATGCATGATTCTACATGCTGCAAAGTAAATAAAACCAGGTGGCTTAGCATCCAACAATACTCAACACACACACTTTTAACTGACTCTGCTTCGAAGTAATTTGGAGGAAATCAGAATTAAGTCTGTCAAACTGAGGAGTGCAGACAGAGGAGTCATGTTTTTCTACAGACATGGAAAGCTTTGACGGGTCAGTCAGAAAGCCAACATACAGTTTACCTTTGCTGTTGCCTCTGGTGCTCACAGCTGTGCGCCATTATAAATGGATACAGCCTATGTTGGATATTTACGGTGGCAGTAGCTCAGTGGGTAGAGCGGCCGTCCTTCGACCAGTGGGTTCGATCCCTGCTCGAAACATCCCAAAACATCATAACATCCCGCTCTCCCCCACATACAGTTGTTGTGTCCTTGGGCAAGACACTTAACCTACATTGCCTCCAGTGATGTTCTGTAACACTGGTAGATAGCTTAATCTGTGTAAAGCGCTTTGAGTGCCTACTACAGTAGGTGGAAAAGCGCTATAAACAAAATAAAGATTATTATTATTATTTATTATTATTACGGCACATGCAGACAATGCATGTAATGATCAGTGTGAGAGAGCTGGCCTCTGTGGATGAGGCCAGCTCAGCTCAGTGGCTGGAGAAAGCAAGGCCTTGGTGATGGTGCTTTCTGAGCTATATGTGAGCGTTGCCTGGATCTGAGATTTATCGATTGCTGCAGGAAGTGGAAGCTGAGGTTTCATAGCAGCACTTCCTGAGCTGGATGACTCCACTGATATAAGCTGGGGGTGTGCACGAGGTGTGGAGGACCTGTGACTCAGGGGAGGTAAGAGGCTCAGGAAAGAACTAACAGACGGAGACATAACGTGCCCTCAAGCCCAGACTAAACATGCCTCACATTTTAGCCTCCTCTCAGAGTGGGATCATCAGGCTTACTATCAGTCAGTACATTTACTGTACGTGCAGGTAGACAAAACCAAATTATTTTTCGTAAGCACTATTTGCACGGGATTATTATGCTCCTGGACCTCTCTAATTCAGAAATTACCCAACAAAGTCTGTGTTTTTAGCGGCGCATTATGATGGGGTGTCTGTGATTTATTTGGTTTTACTGACTTTTCTGTCAGTAAAACTTCTGTCAGACTTATCTCTGGATATGAAATCACAACCTAACATATATATCCGATACACTGGTGGCTGAAAAGAAAGACAGCCACGCACACCTTTCATCCTTTCTCACACGGAACAACCTCCTGGACCACAACCAGTCTGGGTTCAAGAGCGGACATTTCACCAAAACTGCACTGCTCTCAGTCATCAAAGCCCTGAGACTGGCATAGGCAACATCCAAGTCATCTGTACTCATCTTACTGGATCTGTCTGCTGCTTTTGACACTGTTAATCATCACATCCTCCTGTCCTCTCTCAGGGCGATGGGTGTCTCTGGAATGGTGTTGCAATGGTTCAAGTCTTACCTCTCGGATAGGTCATTCAGTCCCAATTGAGTCCCAACATCTCAATACAGGGGTGCCACAAGGCTCAGTGCTTGGACCGCTACTCTTTTCCATATTCCTGAGTGGAAACAGTTCTTGGGTTCTCTCTCGTGCATGTAAACTCAGACAAGTTGTGAACTCCAACCACAAGGGTTTAATCAAGCTATATCCCCACTGAGTGCACTAAGTGCTCTCCAGAGACAGACCTTGAGTTTCAGGACAAATCTACATCCAGTGTAAAAGTCACCAGGGCTCACACGTTCAACACCCCTATCTCTACACTTGTTAAACCACTGACAGTAAAAACTGTAGACTAATAAAGTGTGACTCTTCTTTGGATGGAGCATGACAGTAAAATGTGAGGTTTTATTATTCTGCAGTGCTGATGGGCCTCAGCATGTACTAGCTCTTCAATTCACAATATTAAGTACATTCATAGTTACATATAAGTATGAAAATTGCAGTTAGAAGGATAAGCATGGTCAGACTGTAATTCAAACCACACACACCAAGTGATCATGGCGTGCAGACAAGCTGCAGGGCCAGCTGGAGGATGCAGGCATGGGGAGGGGGACGGTGTGTGATGGGGTCAGCTGACCCCTGTGATGGGATAATTAAAAAGGGCAGACAGAACTGAAGGTTAGACTGGATGAGAGTGACAGCAGACACTGAGCCAGCACTAGTCTCCAGGGAGAGTAATGATAGAGGAACAGACAGGGCTGTGTTGTGGTCAAAGCTGCTTTCAAGTTATACGACATTAAGATTTTTATTTTTAAAAATCTGCACAGTAGAACATAATTCTATAGAGCTTTGGAACCAACGTCACTGTGCAGTGCATTGTGGGTAACCAGTGCCATTTTCCGAGGCCACGACCCAAAACAAACAATAGTGCTGCTGTTTATCTGCATCAGGCTTAAAAAAGAAGGGCTATATTGAGAAAGACTACTGCCGGATAAAAGGAGACGGTACCTCAAATAAAATAACATGTATCAGAAATGTTAACCCACGAGTGGGGAAGAGATCCTGGCAATTTGTCTGGCAACGGATGTAGCTAACCACCACCAGTGGTCTAGCCAGACTGTACCTTTTAGGCTAATTTCCATCCGTTGCCCCAACATTCTCACACATTCATACACAAGTCTCACAAGGTGAGTTAAGTGTCTTGCCCAAGGACACAACAACAGTATGAACTGTGGGGAGCGTGGGAATCGAACCGCCAACCACCTGAGCCACTGTGGCCATGCCTTCAAAATTGTAAATATGTGTTGTCATTCATACAAAGGTAAGTTCGCTATGCGAATGTTGCCCCCTATTATAACCCTACCACTGTTGGTGTTGCCCATCATATTGTAAATCCCCATACACACAGGAACATAACAGCTGACTTGTGTGCGTGTTTTATTAAAAAGCTGCCATTAACAAGCTCCAATACTTGGGCAAACCATAAACCGCACACAAACCATAAAATGACAGTCCGTTTTATTTTTATCTTTCTACGTTGTCGGTTGTGTGACCAGCCATTACACCCAATGACAAAAAGATTCACCCCATTGCCAAAATTATTCATAACTATATATATATATACATATATATATATATATTGTATATTACTGCTGTAGCTCTACTGTGGCAAAGGAAAATGGCGTCTCGATCCCACCAGCCACCGCGACGCGTCATATTCTAATGTCAAAATATAAACAAGCACAATGTTCTGCTTAAACTGTAATAAATGTTATGGTATTATATGTACCAGGTACTGACATTTCTCTGTTAACTCAAATGAAGAAATGAAAAATATACCAAGTTGGTTCATCATTTAATTATTCTACAAAGATGTGGTCTGTGTCACCTTTATTTATTTAACCAGGTAAGTCAATTGAGAACCAATTCTCATTTACAGTGACGAACTGGGTTCACTGTAGGGACCGTTTGAAGGCTGACACTAGAATACACTCTTTGTCCTGTTGTCGGCTGAGGCAGTTCCACTCTGCACACATTACCTTGTCTCAGAGCTCTACAATTACGTTAATTACAAGCTGAGGGCTTGAGGAGCTCTATTGTTTCTAGTGTGCCAGGGTGTGCTGTCTGGCATTCTGCACATGCAGCAGAGGCTCTACAGTAGGACAGAGCGGCGGATGGGGGACGGGCACATGGATGTAGTTGTAAAGCTGTAAAGATGTAAAGATGGGCCGGTCAGTCAGAGCGAAGGAGCCAGTTGGCAGACTGAACTTGAGAAGCACTTTTCTGCCAGAAGAAGGATCCCCTTTCAGCGGCCCATTGTTTTATTTAGTGAGGCTTCATTTGGCAGAGTGAACTTGGATTTTCATTCAGGAGATTGGTAAGGCAGAGGCCAGCGTTGGAGTAAGTCTTGAGGAGGGATCAAAACAGCATTAGGAGCATTTGCTTCTACACTTGCACATTATTTATTATATCTAGGGATGCACCGATACCGATACTGGTATCGGGTATCAGCCTCGATACCACATTTTCGAAAGTACTTGTACTCGTTAAAAGTCCCCCGATACCGGGGCCAATACCACGGTCGGAGAAATGTCTATGTTTGAGCGGCGTGTAAGGGGTTAATCACAGGCGCCGAGTGCCCGCCCCCAGGCCCCGGCTGCAGGCTGCAGCTCAGAGCGGGGAGAACGAAGGAAAGACGAGACATGTCAGCCGTGTGGAACTAGTGAATGAAGACAAAACAAAACAAAGGCGGACTGCAAATTGTGCTCAGCTAAATTGTCCAGAGGAGGCTCAAAAGGTAGCGCATTTAACACAAGTAATTTAATCAAGCACCTAAAATCCCAACACGACAACGAGTATAAAGAGTTTACCCACGCTTCTAAACCAACACAACTCACACTGCAGCAAACTCTTGCAAGACGAGAGAAAATGTCCAGAGACAATCCACGTGCTGTGAAAATAACACAGGCAATCATCGAGTACATTGCATTGAGTGACCAGCAACTTTCGGAGGTAGAAAATGTGGGATTCATGCGTCTCCCCCATGTTATGATGTCCCAAGCTGCCGCTACATGACTGACACGGAGCTGCCTAAACTACACGACTCCGTGAACAAACACATCCACAGCCTACTGCAAGCCTCCTCTTCGTTTAGTTTCACCACGGATATTTGGACAAGCAGTGTTTGCCCCGTGCCTTGTTTTTGTTAAATTATATGACTAAAGCTGTTACCTGTAAATTTAAATCATGTTTTTTATTAAGTACTCGGTATTGGTATCGGCGAGTACTGAAATGCAAGTACTCATACTCGTTTTCCAAAAAAGTGGTATCGGTGCATCCCTAATTATATCCTTTATTTAACCAGGTAAAAAAACTCATTGAGATTAAAATCTCTTTTCCAAGAGTGACCTGGCCAAAACCACAAACCACTTTACATACAATTTAAAAACATACAAGACATCAACAAAACAAATAATATTTACAGTCAATGTGTACAAGTTTAAAAACAGTTACATTTTCCAAGCTCATTGAGTTCACGTCTCTCCAGAATAGATTTAAATTATCCCAAAGTCAAGATAGAGTCCAAGTTCAGATAGATTTAGGCCTTTGACAAGTCAATAAACTACGCTGTACAGAACTTTTTACAATCAAGAGCCTCAATGATATCATTAACTACTTTAACTGCAGCGGTTTTGGTACTGTGTAGTTTTCAAAAACCAGATTGGTTGTTTGATAAAATTTCGTGAACCTCAATCAATTTTTTAAGCTGTTCAGTAACAATTTTCTCAAAGACCTTTGCCAGCATACATAACTTTGATATCGGCCTGTAGTTATTAAGATCGGCCGAGTCCCCTCCTTTCAACAAGGGAAGAACAAAAGCAGACTTCCAGACCATAGGGATAACATTGTTTGAAAGGCTAACGTTAAAAAGATATGTCAAGGGTTCAGTTATAAAATCTTTTAAGAAAAAAAGGATCAAGATTGTCTGGACCGGCAGATTTGTCTGTTTCCAGCTGCTTGAGGGCTTTGTAGACCTCTGCCTCAGTCACTGGTCTGAAAACAAACGAGCCAATGAAGGTAATGGAGGGGACGATGAATGCCCTTTTTGTTCAATTAAAGTTTTTGTGATGGGATGCAATGTCTCATATAAACAACCAAACAAAATGTTTGTTGAAGCAATTTATCCATCCATTCATCCATCAGATTTATTCGTGAGAGTAAGTAAATTTTTTAAAATGCATGTTGGGAGTTTGGTCTGTATGTTTCCGTAAGAAGATTTTTAAACTTTCCAAAAGTTCTTTGGGTCTTTTAGATTACTTGTGGTTTTAGACAAGTAATATTCAGATTTGCTCTTTTTAATAAGGGGGGTGTCCAAAAGTTGTCCAAAGCTCAGCCAGTCAACCTGAGACTTTGTTAGCCCAAGCATCATCTCTTACTTTCAAAAGTTCAAACAGCTCACAGGAAAACCAGGAATTGTTGCAACCTTTTACTCTAAATTTGTGAAAAGATGCATGTTTGTTAATCATTTCAGACAAAGCATCATAAAAGAATTTCCAAACGAGTTCCATGTCATTAATAAGAAAAATCTTTTTCCAGTCATAGATCCACAAGTCAGGATAAAAAGCTTGTTCACAAAAATGTTTAAAATCCCATTTAAACACAACTTGAGGTCTTATTTTAGTAATTTTTGTTTGTTTAACAGTGGTTGATAACATACTGGTCACTTAAATCATTGGCATTATTCCAACAGCAGTATATTTAGATCAAGGATGGATTTTATTGGTTGTTTAGGATTTGGCCGTGTTGGATTACTGATTAGCTGTGTGAGATTAAAAGAATCACAAATTACTTTAAAATGATCAGAAACAGATGTCAGCCAATCCAGATTAAAATCCCAGACAAGGAGAATCTCATTGAAGTTTAACATTGCTAGCTGTTCAGTTAATAAGGACAAAGCATCATTTGTTGTTGAGGGAGGTCTATAACAGCCTACAACTGTGATAGAAAGGCCCTCATAAAATTCTAATTTCAAAGCAAGACATTCAAACTTTCAACGATGACAGAACAGTTACAAAAAATCTGTTCCTTACATAAAGAGCGACACTACTTTTTCTGGGACGGTCACAGCGAAAAACATTGTAACCTCGGATAGCAATGTCATTATCTGTGATTGACTTTGTCAGCCATGTTTCAGACAAAACCAGAATATCAGTGTTCAATCTGTCAACCCAGATTTTTACCAAATCTAATTTAGGGAGAAGATTTCTGACAATAAGATAAGCAATTCTAAGGCCACACTTCGCTTTAAAATCATCAGGAGTGCTTAAACATGAAGGTTCTGGACCAGGGTTGGGTTCAACATTCCCTGACAGTAAAAGCAGCAGTAAAATAACACACTGAAATGTGTACCGGCATGAGATTGATTTTCTTGTGCCTGGTCCAGCTGGAGGACCAACTGTAAAAGGTCAGTAACCAGTTGTATGGTTTATACAGTCAAAATATTTTCTGTAAACAGTAAAAGCCAGTTTGCAGGACTCCTATTAAAACTCAACGCATTAAAAATGGTGTGATCCCAATCAGTGACTTTAGAAACAAAAAAAAATATGAGGACAACTTTGACATCCATGTTTGACTTTTACCTCACATGGACATAGTCCAGTTAAAAAGAGGAAAAGAGGAAAAATAGACGGATACATGATGACCTTTGTGGCAGTTTCCAAATTGTACAGACCTCAGTCAATATAAGGCCTAAAATAGTGCTGCAGACTGCAGCAGTAGCACAGGCTAGTTGTGATGCAGCGGGCCCAAGCGGTAGCACAGGCCTGGTGTGCTGTAACAGGCTCAAGCGGTAGCACAGGTTCGGTGCGATGCAGCAGGTCCAAGCGGCAGCACAGGCCTGGTGTGGTGTGTCAGGCCCAATCCAGTAGTACGGAGCATCTGGCTGACAGAGCAGCAAATAACATGGACTCAACAGGACTTCATAGTAACTACTGTAATGAATACGGGAAAATGAACTTTAATGTTCAAGACAAACTGCATTGTTAGATTAATGTGGTGGATTTGTTGTCTGCCTCAAAAGCGACTAAATGACACTGTGAGTCACTGCAGACAAAGTGCAATTACTTTGAAGAGAATAAACCATTATTCAGCCTCCAGTTGCAACAGATTCCCTCTACCATGAGTTTTGTTCTGCATAGGTTACTTAAATCAATTATTGTGCCATTTTACCATCAGATGGGACCTAAATTCCAAAGATTTTGCCCTTTCTGGACAGAGCATTACTCGGCATCGACAGAGAGAGACAGAGGAGGGGGATGGGAGGGGTCAACAATAAGTACGCCCATGACTCAGGCGCTTTGGGAGCTCAGTCACAGCTGATGGCCCTCCCACCAGCTCACCTCCAGAGCTTGTGGGAGCTTCCCTTCCACACTGCCCATTCCACTCCACATGACCCACCCTCTTCACTCTGCCCACAGTGGCTTCAGAAAGCACAACAAAAGGCTTTCCCAAGACCAGCCTGACTCAGAAACAGCCCTCTCGGGCTTTGTTCTGTACGTCTGCCCAAACCCATTCGGTCAGAGTCCTTTAGCAAGGTCCACTGAGGTATATAATGTCCCTTCAAGAAACTGCTACGGATGAGAACACAATCAAAGAGTGAAAAGAGACTTCCAGCTCCTACACAGTACTGTGGGAGACAAGCTATATTAGCCAGTGTTTAAATCTGGTTGTAGTCAGTCAAGACAGCAGACCTTCTAGACCAAAAAAAGCCTATGTTCATGTGTCACATAGAATATTGTTCTTTTATAATAAGATGTTGCATTTTGCCTTTGCCAGAGTGAGTCCACTCCTAATAGACAGCGGCTCGGTGTCAGATTACCAGGACAAGTCAAACGATGTAAAAATCTAGCTTGTGAATGTCAGAGATGGAGATGGTTTGGACCATAATTTATCACTTCCATCTGTATTATCATAAAGCTGTAATTAAATGTTTGCCTCTCAATCACATCCATTATGTACTCTACTCTGTTACAGACATTCTGCCACTAGACTGTCTCTAAGAGGTTCTGCAGCTTCAATCCGAAACTGGATTAGCACAGGTTATTATTAGCCCGTGCCGACCTGACTGTCTCTGCCTGTACTTAGTCCACCTGAGGGACTGCCCAGACCTTGTTCCGCCCCTGTGAGTGGCTACTGAAGGCCGGACAAAAGGCATGCCTTAGAGTCCCTCTTTGGGGAACCTTTGGCTGGGGGTCCTCAGCAGGTACAGCTTTGGGAATAGTAGAAGTTCACCACTGCAGTCAGCTGATTGGCCAAGAGAAAATCCTAACTTGAGTGAAGACCAGAAGCAAAAGTAAAAACATACAACATAAATGTTATTTTATTAGAATCCACCTTGTTTTAGGGAAAAACATTCATATTCCAAGAGCAAATTTTAAATGTTAGATTTTTGTGTGTTCTACAGCTCTGGCTTTATAAATTTAAACATTGTATTTATCATCTACACTGCAATAAGAACCTGTGTCTCAAATCCATAAATTATAGAAATTGCTGCAATGCTGAATTTAATGGTCAGAAAGTTGGGAATAAACAGTAACAGTTTAATGTTTCCTGCAGTACCTCCAGCCTCTCACTGGATTTATTCTTTCTTCTTTTTTCTATATTAATTATTAACAATTCATTCAAGTTTCAAAAAGTCTGCTTCAAATATATTTTATTTTTCAAATAGAGACTGGACTTTTGTGGCACTTTGATGAAGTCAATGCCTGCTCTCCTGGACCCTGCACAATGGAAACGCAAGCCTTCTGAAAAATGTGTCCAGGACTGACCCGACCCGTTCTGTACTGACCTGTCCCGTGCTTACCCGACCCTTACCGTACTGACCTGACCAATACCGTACTGATCCGAACCATCCTGTACTGACCCGTCCCATATTGACCCATCCTGTACAGACCCGACACGTTTCTTATTGACCCAACCCTTACCATACTAACCTGACCCATACTGATCTGACCCGTACTGTACCTACAGGGGAAGTGAGGATCTTGTGTCTCCACTGCGGGAGCGGATGTCTGTGCTGGTGCTGTTGTGAGTTGTTAGTGGGGGTGGGGGGGATCACTGTGGGAGACAGGCAGATGGGATGGAAATGAGTAGGCTGTGAGCTCATGCTAATCTCCTCCTACAGCTGATCCGCCGCAAAACACACACACAAAAAACACACATGTGCAAATGTCTCACGCATAATCACATACTAAACCAGCATTTCTATACTTGTTGAGCACCTACTGTATGTCTACTGTAGGTCTGTCAGCCTCTAAAAAACAGTTGGTCTACATGCACTATGAGTCATGCACAAACAATCACTGCTAAGTTCAGGCAGCTGGACTATTCCTTAGAAAGTGCTGAGTGTGTGTCTGAGTCAAATGCCATCTGCCCCGGTGGGAGTTTCTGAGCATCATGCAAATGGCCACACACTTTAAGACAGCAGTGGGATGGGATTCTCTTTATGCTTTTCAAAACATCTTGGTTCACATGGGAAAGAGGACTGGGACTAGGGGTGCTCCTTTCAGAGGCTTCTATCACACAAAGGGTGCTACCAAGCTGATGCAGCACAAAGTAATGCCCAGCCCCCGCCCAGATTTAGACAAACTGAAACCAGTCTGGACATGTTTTCCGGTTTCAAACCAACATCCCTACTCACTATTACCTACAGTGCAGTGCTGTACAATGTGACATTCTCTTAGAATATCACTGAGCATCGGGCCACACTATTGGAGGAAAAATGGGACAATATGCTAATGTGGATATAGCATTCTATGTATGCTATATCAGGTTATCAAAAGGTTTACCGCTCACCTAAACCAT
>CM044555.2:32480224-32510224 GCA_024416835.2 Perccottus glenii | reverse complement strand
GCACAAACATTAAACACTGGCCAGTGGTTACGAGTAGAGCATTTAATCAAATCATCAGTGTGAGTTAAAGTCATCTTGCAGCGAGTAGCACTGCAGACCAGTTTTATTTAGAAACCATCAAGGACTACAGGAGTGGAACAGCAGCTTAGATTGGAGCAATAACCCACATGCAGTAGGACCTAAGCTGGGATCCACTTGGTCTGAGTGGATTTCTTTCAGTTGCATAATTTTTCAGTAGCATCATGTGTGGGCTGTGTTCACTGTGTGCAGCCTGGGTTTGGACCAAGACCAGAGAAGATGCAGCAGAGCAGTGTTAAGTCTAGACTTACCCTGGATGAGGCTTTCCTCTTGTACTTGTTGGCAAAGTCAAACTTCTCCTTGAGTTCATCCAGAAGCTGCTCCAGACGGGCATTCTCCTCCTTGGCTGTATAGTCCTGGCCCAGCAGGATGTAGGCCCTCCAGTTGGCCGAGTCAAAGCCCCAGTGGCAAGTCCGGTTCTCCTGCGCCTTGTGGCTGTGCACCACGAACTTGTGCGTGGGGTACATTAGTCTGCAGTCTATGCACTGGATACAGGCTGCATTAGGGTTGCTGTAGAGCTCGGGCACGAACAGGCCCTTGCACTTGCCGAAGCACTCGTGGTAGACCTTGAAGCTCCTCTCCGTGAGTTCCAGCTCCAGGGGTCCCGCGCCGCTCAGCTCCTTCTTGCAGCGCGGCGGGTACGCGCCCCCGTAGATTAGGGCGTTGCACAGGCGCTCCGCGTCCGTCTTGGTGATAAGCCCACAGGACGGCGCGGAGAAGGGCAGTATCCCCATGACTTTGAGGATCTCCAGCTGGTCCGCCGTGCAGCGCGAGCAGTAGATGTGCAGTTCGTCGCACACCGCGTTGATCTGCTGCAGACTGAAGTCCCTTAGCACCGTGTTGAGGATCTGCGGGAGGCACAGGCGCTTTTCCCCGCCGACCACGAAGCACGAGATGGTCTCACCCTCCAGCACGGTCTCGCATCGCTCCGTGGAGCGGTCCGAGGGAATAAACAGCGGCCCCGGCATTACCGGCGGCGGCAGGTGCTGAAGGACCGGCTCGGGTTCCTTACCTTCCTTCTTAAAGAGCAGTTCATGCTGCCAGCGGGCAGAGAAGGCCGCCGGACCGCTCAAAGAGCTCATAGAGCTGATGTGGAACTGCTTCAGAGTTTGTTGCAGTCCCGGATGATGCTGGAAGCTCTGCCGACTTACAGTCTCCATGTTTCTCCTAAAACTTTACAAGCCGATGTCCCTCTTACGGTAGAATCACGAGTGTATGTCCGCTCTCGAACCTGGTAAATCCACGGCGGTCCAAAAGTGACTAAATTTGCGAAACGCTTCATCAAACATCCAGCAAAACTCCAACGAAGCGAGTTTTGTGTTCTTCCCTGGACTAGTGAGTAAACATTGGCCAGTCGCTCCCTGCGGCTCGCCGACTGCCCATATCCACAGCGTCTCCTCCGAACATAAAGCCGACCAAAAGTTCCTTTTATGAAATCATAGAAAGTAATCCAGAGGTGCCGAGGGTAAATAAAGATCGAATAAAAGCACTGTTCGCGACTCTTTCCGCTGTGGAGGAGCGCTGCGGTCCGCCGTGTGCCCTCTTTCTGACTGGGACTGCTCAGTCCGCCCCGCGCGCGCTCTCTCTCGCTCTCTCTTGTTCTCTCTCTCTGTGTGTGCCTTTCTCACGCCCCCCCCGTGTGTGTGTGTGCGTGCGTGCGTGCATGCGTGTGTGTGTGTGTGTGTGTCAGGCTCAGTCAGTAAATCGCAGCCAAGAATGTGAGTGAGTAAGCGGGCCGGGCTCTTCAGGAACACGCCTCCTCCTCCTCCGCTCTACGGAAGCTACAGAGGACTGAGGAAACCTGCCGCCTGCCTGTGTCCACACTCTCCTCAAGTTTACTTACACTAATAAATATATACACAGTAAGTATCCCGAACAACTGGCGTGAGTGAATACATCTGCACTTAACCATAAGTTTCAACTAGCTCGGCGTTTTTAAGTCAAACAATAGCTGGGCTATGACTTAAAAAATGTTCCCACGACCACGAGCCCTGAAAAACATGCGCATGAACCCCTGGGCTGTGGAAGTGGGGGGAAAACAGCAACATAGAAGATGCTGTGTGAGACAAGACACTGCATCTTCTATTCATCTCGGTCTAGCTCTGGGTAGTCGAAACAAACTGCATGACTGACTGGGCTTTATTTATTTTCTTTAATTTATTTATAAGATAGAATAACATGTTTTTGGCACCTATTTATGTATTTATTTATTTATTTTCTAATGTTGACGACCCTTCTTACACTCCACAATGTGTTTAATACACCAACAAACCTTTCTGGCATTAGACAAAAGGAGAAGGCCTAGTAACTATATCAGAAGGCTATTGTCTGCAGCCTACTGACTCTGGTGGAATATGTTATAAATAGGCTATTCCATTAGAAAGGAAGTGGAAAGGTCATTAAGGAAGTGAACTATTGAAAGACAGTTGACTTCACTTACACGTTCATTCCTGTGGCGCCCCCTAGCCCCAGAAGGACGTAACTGCAACATGATCCCTCTCAATATTGGTCTGTTTCTGTTTCATCATAGTCACCTCATCAATGATTCTATATTTGAAAGACTTTGGAAGAAACATGACCTGAGTGAGGTCACATGACCTGTGATGCTAAATAGATTTGTTTTCTGCCAAAAAATAACTGATGAAAAATTAAATTGATTGTGTTCATTTTAAGAACTTCATACTAGTCAATAAAATATGTTAATAATTTTATGATTTAAAGCCAATTTTTATAACTACTCTTCTAAGAGAAAAACGTATTAGGCTACACTGACTGAAAATGTAAATTATTTTTTTAATCCCTTAAAATAAAAATCTAATCTAACCCTTAATGTTGTCCCATTCTTGTCTAATACAGGCAAGTCAAAAACTAATCTTAACTAATTATCAAAAGTGGTGGTTGTGTGTAAGCACGCCCTCAGCACTGCAAAGACGGCCTATTTTCTATCTCTAATTCGAGAAAACCGGCATAACCCCAGGTTTCTCTTTGGGACAGTTGCTAAACTAATCCAACCAAAAACAACTGAAGACTCCTCTCACTTTAGTGCACAAGACTTTTTAGATTTCTTTAAACATAAAATTGAAGATATCAGGGATAATATTTTGGTTTTGTCTTCCTCAGCTCCGGGTCCCATTCACTTGGATCCACTGACCTCTCGTCTCTCAGTCCTAGATCCTGTATCCCTTGAGCGGACAAAGGTGGTTTCTTCATGTACAGTGGGGATCGAAAGTTTGGGCACCCCAGGTAAAATTTTTTATTAATGTGCATAAAGACGCCAAGAAAAGATGGAAAATTCTCCAAAAGGCATCAAATGACAGATTAGACATTCTTATAATAAGTCAAAAAAATTTAGATTTTATTTCCATCATTTACACTTTCAAAATAACAGAAAACAAAAAAATGGTGTCTGCAAAGGTTTGGGCACCCTGCAGAGTTAATACCTTGTACTGCCCCCTTTGGCAAGTATCACAGCTTGTAAACACTTTTTGTAACTAGCCAAGAGTCTTTCAATTCTTGTTTGAGGTATCTTTGCCCATTCTTCCTTACAAAAGTCTTCCAGTTCTTTGAGATTTCTGGGCTGTCTGTCACGCACTGCTCTTTTAAGGTCTTTCCATAGATTTTCAATTATGTTGAGGTCAGGAGATTGTGAAGGCCATGGCAAAACCTTTAGTTTATGCCTCTTGATGTAATCCACCGTGGATTTTGAGGTGTGTTTAGGATCATTATCCATTTGTAGAAGCCATCCTCTCTTTAACTTCAGCTTTTTCACAGATGGCATCAAGTTAGCATCCAAAATTTGCTAAAATTTTATTGAATCCATTTTTCCTTCTACTCGTGAAATGTTCCCTGTGCCACTGTCTGCAACCCCAAAACATGATCGATCCACTCCCATGCTTAACAGTTGGACAGAGGTTCTTTTCATTAAATTCTGTGCCCTTTCTTCTCCAAACATACCTTTGCCCATTCCGGCCAAAAAGTTCTATTTTAACCTCATCGGTCCACAGAACTTGTTTCCAAAATGCATCAGGCTTGTCTATATGTTCATTTGCAAACTTCAAACGCTGATTTTTGTGTTGAGGACATAGAAGAGGTTTTCTTCTGATGACTCTTCCATGAAGTCCATATTTGTACAAGTATCTCTTTATAGTGGAATAGTGTACCACAACTCCAGTGTCTGCCAGATCTTTCTGGAGGGATCGTGCAGTCAAACGTGGGTTTTGACTTACTTTTCTCACAATCCTGCGAGCCGTTCTGTCTGATATTTTTCTTGGTCTTCCAGATCTTGCTTTAACTTCCACTGTTCCTGATTACTGCCATTTCTTAATTACATTCCAAACAGAGGATATAGGCATCTGAAAACGCTTTGCTATCTTTTTATAGCCTTCTCCTGCTTTGTGAGCATCAACTATTTTTAGTTTCAGTTTTCTAGACAACTGCTTAGAAGAACCCATGGTGCTGATTGTTGGGGCAAGATCAGATGAGTCTGGGCATTTAAAACCTTTGACATCACCTGGTCTATCCAGACGATGATTGAGAACAATCCATGACACTGTCAGGTCTTAGCTGACAGTGTCATGGATATATATATATATATATATATATATATATATATATATATATATATATTTAGAGCCTCTTATTCCACTAAAACAGCTTTAGTTAAAGTGACTAACGATCTCCTCCTTCAGATCAACTGTTATTCTCAGCGCTGCATTTGATACGATCGATCATGCAGTGCTAATCAACAGACTAAAAGATGTTTTGGCATTTGCTATCTTTCCTATCTGTGTGATAGGTCTCATTTTGTCTCCTTTAATAAATCCTTCTCCTCAACGGCACCTGGCTTCATTACATTGGCTTCCTATTCATGTTAGAGCAGATTTCAAAGTTCTCCTGTTAACATATAAAATCCTTTGTGGACGCGCGCCCTCTTACCTATCTGACCTCATCAGCCGGTATACTCCAGCTCGTACCCTTCGCTCTCAGGACACTGGGCTCCTTCACCTTCTTCGAATAAAGAAGAAGTCTGCTGGCTACAGAGCCTTTTCTTATAAAGCCCCATTTTTATGGAATGGGCTCCCGGTGGAAGTGCGGCGAGCTGACTCTGTTGAAGTTTTTAAAAGCAAACTCAAAACATACTTATTTCACCAAACGTATGGAGACTGATTGATCATAGGTATACGTTTACACTGGTTGTAGCTGTAGGTACACACTCATTCTGTTTGTAACTAGGCACACACTGGTTGTAGCTGTAATTACACACTCAACCTCCCATATTATTATTACACCTGCCTATTTTTGGAGTATTATTTAGTATTTAGCACTTTAGCATTTAGCTTTTTTTCTTTTCTACTGGCCCATGTACTTCTGCCTTTCATGTGGTTTGACTAACTCACGTCAGCAAGTCTGGAATAGTCATGGAAGTGGCCCTCTTTTTCCAGAATGCTCTACCCTCCTTTCTTTTGCAATTGCAGGCTTTTTTGTATTAGTCCTCTTTATTCCTTTCTCTTCTTTTCCACCCAATCTTCCAGCTTTGCTCTGTATTTTTCCATCTCATAACTGTAGCCAGTCTCTGTTGGTCCTTTTCTCTTCTGGTAAACAGCTCAAAAAGGCTCAGAAAGTCCCACCATAATGACATTTTGTGTTAGTCGTAGCAGAGAATATCTTGTATTAACATTACTTTACTTCCATTACAGTACTACATTCTTTAATGTTGCAATGTTTTTGAGCAACCACAGAGAGAAACCTTCAATAACAGAATTGCTATTGGGTGTAGACTATCCATGGATGACACAAGTGTATACACACATAGTGTAAAGTGTTCTTATGGAATGGGCTCCCGGTGGAAGTGCGGCGAGCTGACTCTGTTTAGGTTTTCAAAAGCAAACACAAAACATACTTATTTCACCAAACATATGGAGACTGATTGATCATATGTATAGGTTTACACTGGTTGTAGCTGTAGATACACACTCACGCTGGTTGTAGCCCACTCAACCTCTCATATTATTATTACACCTGCCTATTTTTGCAGTAGTATTTAGCATTTTATTTCTTTTCTACCTCCTCCTAGGGTGGATGCAAACCTCTGACCTGCCGGGTGATGTGTGACAGCCCATCTGTCATCTACCTTGATGTTGGCTGCAGTCCTATCCACTCTTACACACACTCAGAGTGGACACTGGACACTGCCAATATAGATTTTTTTTTGTGAATATGTTTGTGTATTTCAATGTTGTTTTCAACTGTCCTGGACACATTCCTGCACGGCCTGTCCGTCCTGGGAGTGCATCCCTCCTTCAGTGGTTCTCCCTGAGGTTTCTCTTTTTTCCCTGCTGTTTTTTTTTTTTTTTAGTTTTTCATTACCCTCATGGAGGGTCTAAGGACAGGGGATGTTGTCTAGTGCAGTCTGTTAAGTCTATTGAGGTGGCTGTTGTTGTGATATTGGACAAAAAGAAATTACTTGTCTTGTGTTGTCTGTGATCTGTTTGCTTGTAAGTAGTGTTTGTGTATAAAATGCCAGTGAGTTGTTGGTCTCCTGACAGACAGGGCTCTCATCCAGTGCTGCACTGATGTTTTTGAGTCGTGGGGAAAGCAAAAGAATTGTCTCTGCTGGAAAAGGTAAGTGAGCTGTATAAAACAGGAAAGGGATAAAAAAAAAAAACTATTCAAGGAATTTAGAATGCCAATCAGCAGTGTTCAAACTCTAATTAAGAAGTGGAAAATGAGGGATTCTGTTGAATACATACCACGGTCAGGTAGACCAACAGAAATTTCAGCCACAAATGCCAGAAAAATGGTTTGGGATGCAAAGAAAAACCCAAAGATAACATCAGCTGAAATACAAGACTCTGAAAAAAAGTGGTGTGGCTGTTTCAAGATGCACAATAAGGAGGCACCCCAAGAAATATGAGCTACATCAGGGGTGCTCACACTTTTTCAGAACGCAATCTTCTTATAAAATGACCAAGTCAAATGATCTCAAATAAAAAAAAAGTCCTCCTCCCATGCCCTATGAAAGCGATATGTTTTTGTCTTCTTACTTGGTACTGCTCCCCCACTCATTTTTATACCCTTTCTTAAGTTTAAAAGAAAAAAAAAAGTGGTTTAAAAATCAGAGGTAGTTTTGCTGCACTTAGTGCCGTTGTTTGCGCATGTGCAGTGACCTAAGCGTCAGAAAAATTCAGATGTCATCTGACTGGCTGCTCTGTATATCAATCAAGAGATTGGATGGATGATTGTCTGACGTCATTTTTTTTTTCATGTCATGTGATCTACCAATACTACCTTGAGATTGACCGGTAGATTGCGATCAACGTATTGAGCACACTTGGCTACATGGTTGAGTTGCCAGAAGAAAGCCATTACTTCGCAAATGCCACAAAGCATCCCGCTTACAATTTGCCAAACAGCCCAGAGACAAGCCTCAAAACTTCTGGAACAAAGTCATTTGGAGTGATGAGACCAACATTTTACGTCATTTACATTTGGAGAGGAGTCAACAAGGTCTATGATGAAAGGTACACCATTCCTACTGTGAAACAGGGAGGTGGATTGCTGATGTTTTGGGGATGTGTGAGCTACAAAGACACAAGAAACTTGATCAAAATTGATGGCAAGATGAATGCAGCATGTTATCAGAAAATACTAGAGAATTTGCACTCATCAGCCCGGAAGCCTAGCATGAGCCAAGTCGATCTGCCATTGGCTACAGCAGCATAAAGTGAAGGTTCTGGACTGGCCATCTCAGGGCGTACTCACACTAGGCACGGTTGCCATGAACCGGGCCCGAGGACGATTGTCCCCCCTCCCCACTCCCCCTCTGGCCTGCACTCACATAGGGTTTCAGCATTCGTGCCGGAGCACGCTTACGTCATTATGGTGCGACGGTTTCGGGATAAACAGGAAGAGCGGCGCTCTCTGAACACAACGGAGTCCATCGCTCTGTTTTATTTGTGGATAATTTTGTGTCGTTTGGTACACGGTGGTCCACAGCCCTCTCACAGCCTGTTGTTAAACAGATTTGTCGCCTTAGTGGCGCGAAAATTTTCACGTAATCGTGCTGCTCGTATGTGGAGGTTTGCAAGGTACCAGCTGAAGTGCAGCAAGGACTTTGCAGCTTTGATTACGGACTACAGTTCCCATTACATCGACATGGTAAGAATTAATATAATGAAATGTCATTGAATACAATTGAAAAGTGTATTGTGAAATTTGAAATACAATATGTGTATAATGTTTTTTTTGTAATTACAACAGTAGCGTTCTAAAGGTAATAATCATGTAACTTAATATAATTTGCTGGTTAATATTAGCTACATTCTTGTATTAAGACACCCGTATTCAACGGGACACATAACTGTTATGTATGCACTGGAGTAGTAGTTTGTTGTTTATTTAATTTCACTTCAAAGTGCTGTAAGGTAATTGTGTATGCATAAACTATATACAGTTAACAATATTTTTCCATTCTGCTGCAGGACCATATGGATTCGGCAGAGATCTGCTGTGTGGTGGCAGCATGTTCTCAGCAGCTGGACAGACTGTGAGTGGAAGGCTAATTTCAGAATGAGAAGGACATCATTCTTGCAGTTGTGCAACAGCCTGCAGCCAACCTTCAAAGACAGACCACTTCATTCAGAAAACCAGTGCCCTTGGACCAACGTGTTGCAATATGTCTGGCCACAAATGTAGAGTTCAGAACCATCTCCCATTTATTTGGGATTGGTCAGCACTTCTCATAAAAAAAAAAAAAAAAAAAAAAACAGTATTTCACATAACACAACCATGTGCAGTGGTGAAACAAAATAGGCTACCTTGTGTGTGTGGTGTATAATTTATGGAAGTGTGTGGTATATATTGTAGAGGTTCGAGGTCGAATTATAAAGTGTAGAGGTTTGAGGTAGTGTTAGGTTAAAGTGCATAGTAAATATATGCTACGGTATATTAAACAACTTCTGAAAGCAAATAAGAGTATTAACAACAACAACAGCCTCATCCTGGCTTCAAATACCCGCACAGAAGACGTTAGATTCATGAGTTTGTTTGGACAAGACCTCAGTCCCATATGCCTGAGAGAAACCTGCCCTGGTGCATAGACACTGCAAGACTGGGTGTTACATGATGAAATGTTATGATTAAAATACATTTTTCATTTACATTTTCACTTCACTTTTTCTCCAACACATAATAGCAAAGAATAATCATGAACTGAATTGTCAACTTTGTCAATTCTTTTAACATGCCAAGGGAATGAATGTATTGTAATCACTTTACTGTAGCCCAATGATAAAGATGTAATATGTTGTCATTAAAGTACACTTTTAAACCAAGGAGAACAGGCACAGATGATTTACACTTTGGAAGCAAAAGTTAAATTTACAACTTAGGTAAAGCCTAAATCAAGTCTAAGTGCATTACCACATTGCAACATGCATAAAATGAACGGTCTGCAGACTAGCATTTAGAGAAAATAACAGGTAGGTACATTAAGAATCCAAAGAGTGACATTTCCCCTGTCGTGAAAAACACTAGTATTGCCAGAATCAAAAGAGAGTGTAGACTTGAGTTTTCCACACCAGACTAGTGTAAATGTCAGCACAGCTATAAATAATCCACTCAAGTACAGATTCAAGTTGTTTTGGAGCGTCGCATGGAGCGTCGCAAAACCGCGACGCCACGCTCTTGTTCCATGCTCCAGCACGGTTGGCGCTCACACTACATGCGAACCGCGCCCGAGCCCAACTAACCGTGCTCTGGCCCACCTCTTCCAAGCGGGCCAGGGGCGGCTAATTGAGCGCGCCGGGCACGCGGTTCGGAGCACTCACACTAGTCAAACGAACCGCGCTATGGTGGTCAAACGCGCTCGGGCACGGTTCAAACTGGCTAGTGTGAGTAGGCCCTCAGTCTCCTGACCTCTGTTTCATTGAGCCACTCTGGGAAGATCTCAAACATGCAGTTCATGTAAGACAGCCCAAGAATTTACATGAACTGGAGGCTTTTTATCAAGAAGAATGGGTGGCTTTACCATCTGAGAAAATAAAGAGCCTCATCCACAACTACCACAAGAGACTGTCATTCATGTTAAAAGTGGCAATACACGGTATTAAGAACTGGGGTATGAAAACTTTTGATCAGGTTTGTTTGGGTAGTTTCTGTTGTCATTATGAGTAAACACAGTTGTTTGACAGTAAATGGCTTCACCCAACCACTAACTATGATTGGAAAAAGGTTTTTGTGTTATCCTTTATACTCTTACCTCTGAAAAAAAAAGAAAATCACAAATTCTGCTAGGGTATGTAAAGTTATGAGCACAACTGTATCTGTCAGCTGAATAGTTCTGAAAATAATATTGTTTTTTTGTTGACTAATATTGCATATTGTGCTCTGGAAACACTTCAGGCGGCCGAAATGATGCCTGCTTCCTAAAGGGATATAAATCTATTGTTTGTTGTTCTTTTACCTTGTTTTCCTTGGATTGTCTTTTAATCTTGGACCTTGAGTCTGCAAATAAGTATATACACACGTGGACAAAATTGTTGGTACCCTTCGGTCAATGAAAGAAAAACTCACAATGGTCACAGAAAAAACTTTATTCTGACAAAAGTAATAATAAATAAAAATTCTATGAATGTTAACCAATGAAAGACAGACATTGCTTTTCAACTATGCTTCAACGGAATTATTTAAAAAAATAAACTCATGGAATATAAAATAATAACAAATTGCAAAGAATAAACCTCATTAAGTAATTGCTGACCCACTTACACATCTAAGGTTTCTAAGAAGCCAGCAAAGAGAGGCTTTAGGACAGACAGTAGCCAGTGTACGCCTGAGAGCCATTACCACATAGGCTACCACATACTACATAACGCAACGCTTCTCAACATGTTTATAATCCTTTATATATTAGAGATAGATTTGATAAATACTTTGTCCTCTTTGGAGAGAATCAAATGGCCAGACGTGCAAATGCATGGATTTAACTTTTTCCATATATTTTGTGTGTATAACTGCATGCTGGACAAGGAATCTTTTCTAAAGACAAAGTATATATCAAAAATGTATTTATTTGTTGTTAAAATTTACTGATATATTCATTCATAGATATTTAATCGCGTGAAAGGAATGCCGCAAGTGCGAGGGGCAAGTGACGTTTGGCCTAATCACGTGACGTGAAGACATAGAAACACGGAAGTTATTTAAAAAAACGGCAGCGTGATGTTTGCGAGTCGCTTTGGAAAGAAATAAAAAATGACTGAAAATTACCCCAAACTAAAACGAAAGAAATCAAATGCGGAAACGGAACTACCCTCGACAAGTCAACAGCAGACTTTTCAAGCGGCGTCAGTGAGTGGCCTCCCGGACACCGACACAGGGTAATAATAGCATGTGTTAGCATTACGAGACTGAGGCTCTACCGGTGTGACGGATCAACTGGTGAAGCCGGTTATCTGGGGACATGCAGATGTTTTGTGTGGGCGTTCCACTCTAGGACCCCACTTTTACAAACCAGGAAAATAGGTATTATTTTGTCTTAAATTACATCAGTGTGATTCTTTTACAGCGTACATTGATGTCTCTTTTGGTGTCGATGAAAAGAACGAACTTAGACGGCTTTGATTCAAGAGCGGTTTGTGGATTATAACTCAATGTAAACAAGACTGCGCTGTCTCTGTTTAACGTGTGGAACATGAGAAACAGCCTATAAATCAAGAAATACTACAGAAGAAATACTGACGTGGACATGTTGTCTCATGCTGTGCAACTTCATTTAAAACTTGTGTAATTGAGTTACCTGCAATATAATCTGGTTCAGTACAATGAGAATTAAACAGTTGAGGCTACTCTTATGTGAGCTCTTGTCTGGTCAGCGCTGGAGTCATACTGGCAACTAAAGCAGTCTTTAAAAAAGTTGTTTGTCCCATGTCTTTATGATTGACTATGCTTTATGTTGTATGTTTGTCTTTGTCTCGTGTACTGTGAGCTGAAGGAAACATTCCACTTTGGTGGCAATAAAGTAGTTAGTAGTTATAAAATTCTATTCTATTTTGTTCATTACGTACACTATAAATAAACACAAACTGATATAAATAAATGCCCATGGAGAATAAATATACAGCATATAAATGTAGCTTCTCTCTCCTTCTGAAATAATAAAACATAGATTTCTTCTTCACAGGTTCAAAACCATAATGATGAAATTTGAATGTTTGTTTCCCCCCTTGACTTTTGACATTAGAGCCTTTGGTATTGTTCACTTGTGAGGTCTGTGGTGGATGTAAGAACTTCCACAGGCCTTAGACATTAGGAGTTTTTGTTCTTTACCATCAAGAAAGAAAAATATTTTTATCCATTAGTTCTCTTTAAAAAGGCAACTCCACAACATTAAACTGGTTCTGACTGTTCACAGAACATTTATTTTTAATAGTGACACTTTAAAGGCTGGGAACTACCATAAAACCAATATTTATATGACAATGTCAATATGAAGCATATAAAAACCCTTCAAAAGGTTTATTGAAGTGAAATGACAACAGAAACGTTATATGTATTATTTATTTGGTTTAAAAGTGTAGACTGTAGAGCTGCAGCTAACGATTATTTTTTCTGTCAACTAATCTAACGATTATTTTTTCTGTCAACTAATCTAACAATTTTATTAGGCCCGAGCCGGTGATGGCCGGGAGGGCCTATTGTTTTTGCTCGGATTTTTTTTTTTTTTTATCTTTCTTGTCGACCTATGATCCTAAATTTGACCCAGTGAACATGCACGAAAAGTCATTATATTGGTCCCAGACTTCAAGCTCGGCGAAAAATTTATGTATTTGAAGTCGCCGAAAAAAAAATACGAAAAATGACTCAGTGGCGACCCCTACAAAATCAAAATACATTGGGCCTATGGAAAGTGAAAGTAACTTTTTTCCAACGTAGAAAAATGAAACTTGGTATATCCATAGGACACCTCAGCAAACAGAAAAGTCAATGACAGTCACACCCTAAACTCAACAAGAAGTCCGCCATGTAGGGTGAAACGCATCGGCCACTAAAATCGCACTTGCGCAGAAAGATGCAAATCATTGTGTTTTAATCTAAATGGCCCCAAATTTGGTGAGTATCATCTAGACACGTGTGCCAACCAAAGTTGTGACTTTGTTTTTGATATCTTATCGGGTATGGGTGTGGCAAGCCTGTAACGAGGTGGCCATTTTGTGAAAATAAAACGTCTCTTAACTCTCAAACGCCTTCTCGGATTGAGTTGGACCCAAAAAGGCGTTTGTGCACATTCATGACCTGAACACAAAGATATGTAAATAAAAGGGTTATCTTTAGAAATGGCTCTCCAGCGCCCCTACAAACTTATAATGGACCCAAGAATTTAGTTTGTCATAGAGACATAAAATTTGGTACACACATCTCTTATGTCATGACGAGCATAAAAGCCAATGACAACCACCCCTATCTATAAATGTGTTGCCATAGCAACGTCCCAAAAATGTGAAAAAGTCAATGGGAAGTGAAATTTTTAGTTTGTTGTAGGCAAATAAAACTTGGTACACACATCCACCATGGGCTTATGAACAAAAAAGCCAATGGGGACCACACCCTATCACACACAGGAAGGCGGCCATTTTGAATTGAAAATGTGAACCGACTTAAAATACACCTCTTTTTTAAAAGTACACAGACAATAGCTGCTTCATTCCACAGACACCAAACTTGGGCAAAATGAGCTAAAGACATGTATGTAAAAGAGACAAGTGTTTTTCTAGACTTTTTTGCTCGAGTTATATTTTTTTTAATTATAATTCGGTATATATTTTTTTATTATAATTTTTCTGCAAAATGATCCTCAATTTAACCCAGTAAACGAACAACTAAAAGTAATTTTTATTGGTCCCAGACTTCAAGCCCGGCAAAAAATTTATGTATTTGAAGTCCCCGAAAAAAAAAAAACGAAAAATGACTCAGTGGCGGCCCCTAGAAAAGTCAAAATACATTGGGCCTATGGAAAATGAAAGTAAATTTTTCCAAAACAAAACTTGGTACACCCATAGAACACCTCAGGGCAAACAGAAAAGTTTATTACAGCCATACCGTAAACTCAACAGGAAATCTACTATGTTGGGTGGAATGCGTGACCACCTAAATTACACCCCTTGTGTCTAAAGGCTTTTCATCTAAACAGCTCCAAATTTGGTGAGTATCATCTAGACACGTGTGCCAAAAAAGTTATCAATTTGTTTTTTGATACATTTGTGGCTGTGGTCGTAATGAGTCTGTGAAGAGGCAGCCATTTCTTTGGGAAATAAATGCCATTTCCCAATTGCCAGGATCCTTCCTTTAGAGGAGGCCCCTCCAGAGCCACGGCTAGAGTCTTAGAAAACTCCTCAGAAGCCTTTGGAACTTGTAACCTTGTACTTTTAGACAGGTTATATTTACATTTTGCCTTTTTAAACAGGGGGTGCAGCGATTCCTGAGTCATCTCAAATCTACAGCCAGTACTTTGTTTTTCTCGCCTTAGCCCAAGCATAATCTATTATTTTCAAAGGTTCAGACAGCTCCCAGGAAAACCAGGGATTGTGGAAACCTTTAACTCTAAATTACAAGGTGGTGTAGCAGGCCCCAGCAGTAGCATAGGCCCGGTTAATTGACATTACCGTGAAGTTTACGCTTTAAAGCACGAAATGCAATCCTCCGAGTGCATGTGTCCCCGCGGTCTCAAGGGAGGCGAGGGCCTTTATCGCCGCTTGCGGCTTTAATTTTTATTATTTTTATTAGTCTAGTGTTTTTTTTATAAACTGTATAAAAAAGAACACTAGATTAATGTATTTTAAAGAGGGTAGTAAATATGCATATTTTTAAATGAACTGAATGTGATTATTACAATGTTTAATATGATTACTTTGATTACAATCTTAATTCTATTTCAGAGTGTAGTGAATTTGTCATTTTATTATAAAATAAAAAAGAAAGCATTTTAAACTCTTTTTAACTATGAGATAATTTGTTATTAATCACGTACTTATGATTATGTTTTATTTAATTGGTTTGTCCCAAAAGTAAACAAAAATGCATTGAATTTGCATCTAATTTGCATACCATGTCATTATATATTGGCGGTAATGTTATTTATAGTACATACAGACTAATGAAGATATTAGTTTTTGTTTTTTTTCAGTCTTTTTCTGAAATTAAATTATTAATAACAGTAACTTGTAAAGCAAAATTAGTAAACTACAGTAAAACTACAACTTCTAATATACCATAACAAAAATAGATCTGAGAAATCTACACATTAGGTGTTTGGTTGCAGAAGCTTTATCTGTTCTTATCCAAAAGGCATTGTTAGTAGTTTTTTTAGAGTGTGGGACCTCTCATAAAGCACAGCACACAGCCATCACTTTTATTACTATCGCTGCTTTGATTAGCTCATTCTCGCTGATTCTGTTTACCCCCTGCCTCTCCCTCCTCTACTAAGTAAAGTGTCAGGATGAAAAACATTTCTCCCACACGGCTGTCTCTGTAAGCTGCATTATTCCCGACCTCCCTGTCACTACCGCGGCCACGGCGAGGACGCCCGCCCCGGCTTCTATCACCTGTGCTACAGGTTGAGCAGCAGGTGCTACGCGCACACGGCTTCCCTTCCCAACCTCCCTGTCACCACTGCGGCCAGAGCAACTAGTTTCCTCCCGTTTCTTTCTCTGATGTTGGGCAAAGTGCAGGAAAAAAGGAGTGTGCTTTATGTTCACTAAGAGAGGCTCCTGCAGCGCCGCCGCTGTCCAAGTTACACACACACTCTCACTCTCGCTCATTCTCACTTTCACTCGGCTGAAAAGACTCTAAAGGCAGATTTTCTCCTTCAGAATCAGCCATTACTAATGCCAAAGCTTCATCACAGGGATATTTTTTATTTGTCATTTTCGCGGTTACGCTGGCGTGTAGAGATTGAGGCTTCTACTGAGCCGGTTCTGACACGCCAACTGACGCGTCGACGCATTTTACGCACGTCGACGTATTTTAGCGTCGTTGCAGCACTAGTAGACTGCATAACACCAATAAAAATAATCCCAGATTAGTCTGTGTGGGACCAACAGCAGACTATTAAGGTTCACGTGAATCGGTCTCAGGACGTCTTATAAAAAAGGTTGCTTCCAAACCTTCAGGACACTGTCAGGACAGTAGAGATTTAAAAAGCCAGACAAAGTCCTGCAGCAAGTGACTATCACTTTTGTCACAGTCAAAATTTTGACTTTGTTTAAACACATTCTTATTATTACAGTTGTTGTATTGATATTTGTCACTTAACTCAAGATATTAAGATTACTAACTAATCAGCTGCCTCCATTCTGCTATGTCAGCTTGTGGGGGCTTGGCTGACAGGTTTGATTGGCACTCGCTCCCGTCTTGTTGTTTACGCTGCTTCCTCTGGAGAAGAAGCCGCTGGGTATTTATGTACTCGTTATTGCTACACCCAATTTTTTTTTTTTTTTAGTTAAACTATGTTTTTTTAAAGCTTTTTAGGCAGTATGCCTTTGTTTTTTGTTAGTATGTTGCTGCTGTTCATGAATAAAGATTGTTCACATTATCTAAAAGCTAACGCTAGCTGTGTTCTAGTTTCAGCTGGTTTAAAGAGTAACTAAACCCTAAAACAACTTTTTTTAGTTAATGATCTGTAAGAATGGGGCCTTATTAGTGCTGTTCACTGATCTGAGTAAAAGGTTTGACATTTGAGTATAAAGTATAATAATTTTACAATTTATGGTGTAAATCTGTCTAAGTGCTGCCCTCTTCAGGTTGAACAGTGGTTACTGTAGTTGAATTTTTCGATTTGAGGTTGCTTCCTAGCGTGACGTCAGCGGGTTCGACTCACTCACTACTCACGCCCCTGGCACGAGATCACCACACCCTTGGCATTGGCTAACCCCTGGTATAAAAACATATTGTTCCCAAGTAGCAGGTGTTGAAAACATCAGGCTAGCTATATTAGCATGTACTTGTAGTGCTGCTTGTTGCAACAGCACTGCTGGACTGCATTGCTTTCCAGTTGAGTTGGAAATTAGGCGTCAGTGGTTGGAAATGAGATTGAGATTTTCTACACTGTGGAACGTCTTGTATTTTTAATAAAACATTTAGATATGGCCTTATAGGCCTCTCCTGACTTGTGAGCAGCCACAATGCGCAGCCGCAGGTCTTCACTGAGCTCCTTTGTCTTAGCCATGACTGTCCACAAACCAACTGCAGAGAGCTGCTGTTTTGCACCCGTTGAGTTGATTAAAACAGCTTTTCCCAATGAATCAGGGTAATTAGGATGCTTTACAGCTTGGACTATTTGGAATTGTATAGAACTTTGATTTGCCCATAGACTGTGACAGTTTGCACAGGATATGAATAATTTTGGACATGTCACTTTTTGTTCAAATGTAAATAAAAGCTGAGAAATATTTATTTCCACAACAGTGTCTCTTGTACATTGTCTAATTATCTTCTGGAAGATGCCTGGGTCATTTCCAATCAAGAAAAAACTTGCTGGTTGAATAAAAGTAACTTTAACTCAAAATTTGTAGGGGTATAAATAATTTTGGGCTTGACTGTGTGTGTGTATATATAATATCTATACACTCCTGAAGGATTATTATGATTATTATTACTGTTCAATTCAATGCAAGAATCTAATCAACCAATCACATGGCAGTTGCTTCAGTGCATTTAGGGGTGTGGTCCTGGTCAAGGAAATCTTCTGAACTCCAAACTGAAAGTCAGAATGGGAAAGAAAGGCGATTTGAGCAATTTTGGGTGTGGCATGGTTGTTGGTGCCAGACGGACCGGTCTGAGTATGTCACAATCTGCTCAGTTACTGGGATTTTCACGCACAACCATTTCTAGGGTTTACAAAGAATGGTGTGAAAAGGGAAAAACATTCAGTATGCGGCAGTCCTGTGGGCGAAAATGCCTTGTGATTTTAGAGGTCAGAGGAGAATGGGCCGATTGATTTAAGCTGATAGAAGAGCAACTTTGACTGAAATAACCACTCGTTACAACCGAGGTGCAGCAAAGCATTTGTGAAGCGGCATTGAGCTACTCATGAGCTACTGCCGCCCCATTTGTGGGGCGGCAGTAGCTCAGTGGGTAGAGCAGTCGTCCTTCAACCAGAAGGTAGGTGGTTCGATTCCCGCTCTCCCCACAGTTCATACTGTCGTTGTGTCCTTGGGCAAGACACTTAACCCACCTTGCCTCCAGTGGCTGTAACACTGGTAATTAGAACAATGTAAGTCGCTTTGGATAAAAGCGTAAATGTAAATGTGAAGCCACAACACGCACAACCTTGAGGCGGATGGGCTACAACAGCATAAGACCCCACCGGGTACCACTCATCTCCACTACAAATAGGAAAAAGAGGCTACAATTTGAACGAGCTCACCAAAATTGGACAGTTGAAGACTGGAAAAATGTTCAGATGTTGAAAATGTTGTCTGATGAGTCTCGATTTCTGTTGAGACATTCAGATGGTAGAGTCAGAATTTGGCGTAAACAGAATGAGAACATGGATCCATCATGCCTTGTTACCAATGTGCAGGCTGGTGGTGGTGGTGTAATCTCCATCAACTGCAAGTCCTATCCTATCAATATGGGCCAACATTTTTAAAGAATGCTTTCAGCACCTTGTTGAATCAATGCCACATAGAATTAAGGCAGTTCTGAATGCGAAAGGGGGTGAAACACAGTATTAGTACACACACACACACACACACACACACAACATTGATCATAAATGCAGTAAATATATAAAGAAGTTACACACCTTATGTAGAATAAGTTTCTTGTTCAGGTTTTAGATTGGAAAAGTCACATTTTTAAGTGACGTTACTCCCTACACACTTTCTTCACAGGTCAGTGCCTCCTGCTGCAGCGTGGTGGACCAGAGACCTGCCTGGAGCTCACCGTCTGTGGGCAGTCATAATGAGGTCAGCTCTCCTGGACCTTCAGGACCACTCAGGCCTGGTTCCGGACTTGCCACCTCCCTCTGTCGCTGTACGCTACACTTATCTGGCATGTTGGTGCATATTTAGGGTTTTAAATGATTATTTTAAATGATGATTATTATTTAAAAAAAAATAAATAGATTTGAGGTTTTTTCATTAAAATTCACATGACACACCTGATCTAAAAACTTGGAATCTTGTGTTAAGGGTATTACAGAGATCGTTTTTGATGTTACATTTTTTTCCTATATAATTTAAAACTGCCTTAACAAACATAACTGTTAAAAAGGTGTACTGATAAAAACAATTATAACATTTATAAACTTTGTACTCCGTGGGACCAAAAAAACATCAACCAATCATAGACGCTTGGTGAGCGTTATCTATTGGCCCTCTGGCTTGTCAATCACTGTTTCTGTTCTGTTGTGGTAAAGTTAATATTGCTTTGTGAGTTGTTAATACAAGCAAATGTTTATACTGCCATTGAGTCTTGAGACCGTCTGTTTTTCAATAAAACCTTATTGTACGGAAGTAACACGTAGTACGACAAGAACTCACGTTGCAAGTTCACAGTTTATGGCGTCTTTCGACAAATAGTATTGCACATGCCTTTTTTTAAGGTTGTATCGTCGGTATGTATCCAAGATATAAGTTTGAACTTTGTTTTCCAAATTAAATATTGTTTAGAAATGTATTATTTGTTCGTAATGTAGAGGATTGTCACATGCTAATTAGCCGCTATTAGCGCGGTCGTTGAGATGACGTACTTAGAGCACACTCTACGGTGTTTAGACATGGATAATGTGTTTCGCTGTATCAATGGAGTCTTTTAAGTTATTTTACATAATACATAGACATAATTGATTGTAATTTTGTCTTTACTTTAGTTTCACCCTTTTGAATGTCATTAAACTTGCTGACAACGCACTTCGGTCTGCAGAGTCTTGATGTGAGAAAGGTGTTATTCAGACAGTCCTAGCCATTTGCACCAGACGTGTATCAGGACGGCACAGTTCCTATGTGCATTGCGTTATGCATGCGTTTTCCAGTTGCTGCGCATGAGTAGACAATGTGTTTGTAGCTCCGGTGCTATCCCCGGCTTTCATTCATTGTTGCTCCACTGGTCTGACTGCGAAGTTGCAAAGTGGCTGAGAAACAACCTGAGGCAGGTAGTGGTAAAAGAAAATCGCCTTTTTGAGGAATATGAGCAGAGGAGAAAAACGGCTCAAGAGATAAACAAAACCTGAGTGTGTCTGGGGGATTCTTTTTCACAATGGCGTGCTCTGAAGGCACTGAAAGGGCTTCCTACCGATGGACATGCAACTTTTGTTCATTTTTTGGTGAAAATATTTGATTTTGGGGAGTTTGGAAAGATACAAACTTGTATTCTGGCACTGTAAAGCAACAGACAGTTTGGTAATGCTAGTGTGAGTACTGTCCAGCAATGAGTCCGACATAGTGTATCCACTAACGCGACACAGCGAATGCCGGTAAACAAACACTCGCGTTCCAGTGCTCGTGCATGAGATTTGGAAGGCGTTGACTTGAAGGAGAGGGGCTGTTCCTACGCTAGCGCTTATTTAAAAAACTCAGTTGTTGGTTTCTTTGTATTCAAAAACATCCTCTGTAACACCTTTTAAATGAAGTTCCTATTTTATTTTTGGGGAGCAGAGTGGTTAGCGCTCCATCTTCAAAATGCATCGTAAGTCGAGCATGTTTAAGTCTTATCCAGGCATTTGAACTTGAATATGCAATTAAAGTGCCCCAAGCAACTCAGTATGGTTACTTGCAGGTAAGTAGGTAGGTATACTGCTGTAAACACTTGACTCTGATTTGGGGTTCAGTCATTCTAATATTGTAACTTGCAGTGTCAACCAAGTATATTAGCACTGAGTCAGGTTTATTATCTCTCTTTTTAACAAAGTCTTAATTCTTTGCAATACTAAGTGTCAAATGAATTGTATATTATAGCTGAATGCCCCACTCCTGGTCCAATTCATATGCTTATCCATTTACATGCAGTGCAGTGTGCAGTCATCCAGGACATCTTGAAAAAAAAGTAAAAGCATCTGGACTCAGTTTTTAAGGTGATGACGTTTCATCTCTAATTCCAAGAGACTTACCGTATTTTTCGGACCGTAAGACGCACTTTTTCTTCACCAAATAGTGGGAGGAAAAGTGCCTGTGTCTTATGGTCCGCAGGCACTTTTCCTGCGGACCATGCAGATCTTATGTTGCAACTCGTCTGCAACATAAGACGAGTTGCAGAGCGGCAGCGGGTGAGGGAGGACCCGCTTCCGTGTCCCTGGAAACTGCATCATCCCTCCCCCGCCCCGTGTCCAGGCTTCTCAGTAGTCCACTGAGATACTGGCAGAGTGGCAGCGCCCCCCCCGTGTCGCCTTGCCTTACCGTAGTGGCAGAGCGGCAGCGGGTCCTCCCTCACCTTCCTTACGGAAGCCGATGCTGCTGTACTGTGTCACCGCCGTATGCTATTGGAGGATAGCATGTAGTAGGCGGTGTTACAGTACACAGCAGTGCGCATGCCCTTCACTCCAGTCATATAATTCAAATATTATTCTGTTATACTTTATTAAATATTTTATTACACTATTTGGTTCAGAATATTTTTTTTCCTATTTTTCTCCTCTAAAAACCAGGTGCGTCTTATGGTCGGGTGCGTCTTATGGTCCGAAAAATACGGTAATCAATTTTGAGTTTAACTGGTAAGAGAGCTGAGCTTATATCTCTAGAGGGAGGAGTTTCCCCTGAAACCAAACCTGATGGACCAGGCAGTTCTGGTCTCATGAACTGCCTATTGGCTATGAAAGGGAAGTGTGACTCCTGATGTGAGAGTCGTTAACGCTCAGGAGAGTCGTTTGTGACACTGCTCCATTCAGGTGCAAAGTGGTTAGTGCCACTGCCCTCCTCTGTTCAAAGAGGGCTTTTCCAATTTTACAAAAATGGCTTCCTTCACCCCTCTCTCAAACCATCTGGCCTCTCTGGCCAAAATATGGACATTGCTGTCCTCAAAGGAATGCCCTTTCTCTTTGAGGGGCACTGCTGCCTGGGGACATTGTTGGCCGGTGGAAAGAATACTTTGAGGATCTCCTCAACCCCACCGACATGTATTCCACTGACGAAGCAGAGGCTGAGGGCTCAGAGGTGGACTTGTCTATCACCCAAACTGAAGTTGTGGGTGTATGAGATTCGCCCTCATTACTTCAAGTATCTGGATATTGTGGGGCTGACACGCCTCTTCAGCATCGCGTGGCATTTGGGGACAGTACCTCTGGACTGGCAGACCGGGGTGGTGGTCCAGCTTTTCAATAAAGGGGACCGGAGGGTGTGTTCCAACTACAAAGGGATCACACTCCTCATGCCAGGGTACTGGAGAGGAAAATGCGTTTTTTGTCCTGGTCGTGGAAAACTAGACCACAGTTTGCAGCCGAGTGTGAAGCGGCTGGGATGAGGATCAGCGCCTCCAAGTCTGAGACCATGGTTCTCAGACAAAAAAGGGTGGCTTGCCCCCGTCAGTTGGTGGAGAGCTCCTGCCTCCAATGGAGGAGTTTAAGTATCTTGGGGTCTTGTTCACGAGTGAGGGAAGGAGGGAGCGGGAGGTTGACAGGCAGATCAGTGCAGCTTCTGCGGTTGATGTACTGGTCTGTCGTAGTGAAGAACGATTGGTTTACTGGTTGATCTGCGTTCCTACTCTCACTTATGGTCATGAGTTTTGGGTCATGATCGAAAGAACAAGATCCCAGGTACAGGCAGCCAAAATGAGATTTCTCTGCAGGGTGGCGGGTGCTCCCTTAGAGATATGAAGAGGAGCTCGGTCATGGAAGGAGCTTAAAGTAGAGCCTCTGCTCCTCCATATAGAGAAGAGCTAGCTAATGTGGTCCGGGCATCTGTTCCGGATGCCTCCTGGACGTCTCCCTAGGGAGGTTTTCATGTCCCACAGTCTCCTCCCAGCTTGCCTGGGAACGCCTCGATATCCCCCCGGAAGAGCTGGAGGTTGTGTCTGGGTAGACGTCTGCCCATGCCAAACAGAACAGGCTGTAAGATACAAAATATGTAGAAGTTCAGCGATTTTTTAAAAATGGTCTTTCCCTCATTATAAGCCTATAAAAATAATGTTTTTAAAATGACACATTTACAAATAGACATCTGTTCTTTCTGTGCAGCACACACCGTGTAATCATTAGTTAAAATTTAAACCTGGGCTCAGAACAAACATTTATAACCAGACTCATAAAACAAGTCATCCCTCCCAAAAAATGTGTGGTGCAGGTTTTAGTGGTTTCTTATTTCTTAATTTTCTTCTGCTTAGTCCCGTTAGAAGTTGCGGGTGACTGGAGCCTATCCCAGGGGCTTCGGGCCTTAGGCTGACATTTGGTCGCAGGGTGGACATTTGAAGTTAAAAATGGCCTAGTTCTGTTGAGCGACAGCGTCTTGTGAAGCCAGTGTTAAGGTTTGTAAAAACAGACAAAACACATTTGACACAGATTTATTTTTTTCATGTCCCTTTAGAGACCCCCACCAAGCTTTGCCCCTGAAGAACATGGGTTGGACTGTGAAGAAGTGCCCCCGTTTCCTGAACCTTCCTTATCTGTTCAGAGCTATCAAGATCCACTCGATGACGCTTTTGTGCACGCCCAGCGTACACCGGATCCCCCTGACACACCTTTGTCCTTCCACTGCAGTGGACCACAGTCCCCCCACAGCTCTGCAACATGGGAGTGGAGGACAGAGACCAGAGCAGACTACCACAGCAGGCAAAATGACACAGCGGAACAGGGAGAGGCAGGGGGTCTGATGCCGAGCTGTCCCATGTGTCTGCTGGTGTTCCCTCTGGGGTAAGGCAAGACTCACAACCCAGGAGTTTTACACTTCTTCCTGATTTAGAGATATGTCTAACACACTATACTGTATAGAAACGCTGAGATTTAATTTAAAAATCTGGGACAGGGAGGACGGTAAATAAGCTACGGAAGCGTAGTACTGTCAATGTTGTTTTTCTGCCTTTTTTTTTTTTTTTGATAGTTTTTCTGACTTTTTTTTTTTTTGGAAATTGTTTTTCTGACTTAATTAAAACGTTATTTCGTGATACTATCACGTTATTTCATGATCACGAAATAACGTGATAGTATCACGAAATAACGTGAAAATTATCATGAAATAACGTGATAGTAGTGGTCATGCCACTTATTACTGTTGTGCAGTGCAGAGGTGTAAAGAGTACCTGAAAGCCATACTTGAGTAAAAGTACAGATACCTTCCTGTAACTTGTAGTGGAGTCATTTTTACAATTCAGCAATTTAAATACGACTTGAGTAAAAGTCTTAAAGTATCCCATTTTAAAAGTACTTTACTAGTATTTTACTCGTACTGAATGTTGGCTCAAATATGCACTAGACCTCAACACAAAGAGATATTGTTGGTCAGTTAAAAATAAGAAAGTTTATTTATGAGGTTTTGCTTCTTAATATAGAAAAGAAATTGAACACCTCAAAATCGACACGGCAGAACAAAAACACAGATTAAACAAGTCTGTCCAAGTCAAACTCAAGTGCTCAGAAAAGACATAAAACATAAAAAAAAAGGTATTTTCAGTAAAATGGACAAACGAAAACAAAATAAAATTAAAGCTGCAAGCAGTATTTAGCGGGGTTCAAGCTTTTAAGGCCTTTTAAGCACAGAGGCATTAAAAACATTGTTTTATTTAGCAAGATTTCAATCACTGAAATAATGGATGGAAAAGTCAATTTACAGCCAATACAGGCAATTTACCATAGGAAATGCATAGTTTTTAAAGCTTTTTAACAGTTATAGCGCCACTTATACTCCAATCTCCATAAAGGTTTGCATGCTTCTTTAGAGAAGTTTCTCATGTGCCCAACTACTTTCGTGAGGTTTTGAGTTTTCGTTCAGCCTTAATAGGATTTTGAGCACGTTAGTGTTCATTAGTTGATGGTGGCCATGTTTTTTGAGATACGCCAATTGAATGAATGAAATGCTTTATTTGTCATTACAATTGTACAAGTCCTTATAGACATACCTAGTACCTTGGGCCAAGACACTGCATACCAATTTTCAAGTCATCAGACTATTGGTCGCCTGGTTATAGCTCTTTTCATGTTTTTTTTTTTTCATTTTATAGCGCCACCAAGTGGCCAATCACGATTTGTTTAACCACAAAGTGAGCCCATACACATGTGTGCCAAGTTTGGTAAAGCTATCTCATTTCCTTCTTGAGTTATAACCTTTTTTAGTAAAAAAAACAACTATATATATATTATATATATATATATATATATACATATATATACATATATATATATATACATATATATATATATATATACATATATATATATATATACATATATATATATATATATATATATACATATACATATATATATATATATATACATATACATATATGTATATATATAACAATGTATATGTGTATATATATATATATATATATATATATATATATATATATATATGTGTATATATATATATATGTATATATATATATGTGTATATATATATATATATGTATATATATATATATATATATATATATATATATATATATATATATATATGTGTGTATATATATATATATATATATATATATATATATATATATATATATATATATATATATATATAGGCAAGGCAAGGCAATTTTATTTATATAGCACAATTCATACACTGGGTAACTAAAAGTGCTTTACAGGAATAAAAGACAATTTACAAGATTTATATTAAGAAACATAAGAAAAAATTAAAAACATTTTAAAAAAGAGTGCAGATAAAAGAAAAAACTAACACTTTAGGTTGTAGTGTAGGCGGAGCTAAAGAGGAAGGTTTTTAACCTCCCTTGAACATTGTTAAAGTTGAGGCTTGTTTTACTTCATCTGGGAGGCTATTCCAGGTTTTGCTGCATGAAACTTAAACGCTGCTTCACCCTGTTTAGTTCTAACTCTGGGCACGAGCAGAAGGCCTGTCCCAGATGTTCTCAGAGTCCGAGGAGGTTCATAAGTAACTAGCATGTCAGAGATATATTCTGGTGCTAAACCATTTAGAGACTTGTAAACCAGAAGTGCTGTTTTAAAGTCTATTCTCTGAGCAACAGGAAGCCAGTGCAGAGATTTTAAAACTGGCGTGATGTGGTTGTACTTCCTGGTTTTGGTTAGAACCCGAGCAGCCGCGTTCTGAATAAGCTGCAGCTGTCTTAACCCTCGTTTTGAGAGACCAGTGAGCAGGCCGTTACAGTAATCTAACCTGCTGGAGACAAAAGCATGGATAAGTTTCTCTAAGTCTGGTTGAGACATCATCCCTTTGACTCTGGAAATGTTTTTAAGGTGATAAAATGCAGATGATGTAATTGACTTAATGTGACTGTGGAAATTCAAGTCTGAGTCCATGATGACCCTAGATTTCTAACCTGATTTTTAGATTTTAGAGAAAGAGACGCGAGGTGGCTGCTGACACTTTCTCTTTGTTTCTGTGGCCCAAAGATGATTAGTTCAGTCTTGTTTCTGTTCAGTTGGAGAAAATTATTTTGCATCCACATGTCAATCTGTTCGATGCAGTGACACAGTGAATGGATTGGTCCATTTTCACCTGCTGTGAGTGAAATGTAAATCTGAGTGTCATCTGCATAATTATGGTAGGATACGCCACAAGTGCGTATTAACTGGCCTAAAGGAAGCATGTAGAGATTGAATAATAGAGGTCCCAAGATAGACCCTGTGGAACCCCACATGTCAGGGCCATTTGGTCTGACACACAGTTACCAACCGAAACAAAGTACTTCCTGTCTTCAAGATAGGACTGAAACCATTTAAGGGCAGTTCCAGTGATACCTATCCATTCCTCTAATCTTTGTGTCAGGATTTCATGGTCCACTGTATCAAACGCAGCACTCAAGTCCAACAGAACTAAGACAGAGACTTTGCCTGCGTCAGTGTTCATACGGATGTCATTTGTGACTTTGATAAGTGCAGTCTCAGTGCTGTGATGGGGCCTGAATCCTGACTGAAAAGGATCAAAGCAGTTGTTAAGTAATAGAAAGTCATTAAGTTGCTGATATACAACTTTTTGATGACTTTCCTAAAAATGGCAGGTTTGATATGGGCCGATAGTTGTTGAGGACTGTAGCATCAAGACTGCTCTTCTTTAGGAGAGGCTTAATGACAGCAGTTTTAAGGCCCTTGGAAATGTTCCAGACTGTAAGGAATTATTGACTATATTAGTGAGTTGTGGTAACAAACTGCTTAGTATTGATTTTAGAAATCTAGTGGGTAAAACATCGAGGCAGCAGGTGGATGAACTCAGGCTGGAGACAGTTTTTTCAATTGTTCTGTCATTAATGGGAGTAAAATGTGTTAAACCAACCAAGTGTCTCCTAGGTGGCTGCAGTGTTGTTGTATGCCCTTTGGACTGTATCACATGTTTAATGCCTTGAACCTTGTCGTTGAAAAACAATGCAAACTCATTGCATTTAGTGGTGGAAACTAATTCTGGTGGAAATGGAGCTGGAGGGTTTGTTAATCTGTTCACTGTAGCAAACAGGACACACATGTTGTTACTATTGTTGTTGATGATCTCTGAGAAGAATATTTCTCTTTCTTTTTGCAAAGTTTGATTGAAAACATGCAAATTCTCTTTGTATACCTCATAATGAATTAAGAGTTTCAATTTACGCCATTTTCTTTCGGCTTTTCATTCCCTTTTCTGTGCCCTGACAGAGTGAGCATTGCTCCATGAAGCCTTCTGCCTCGTCCTGATCACTTTAACCTTAACAGGAGCAATGGTGTCCATAACATTTAAAACACCTGAAGTATAACAATTCAACAAATCATCAACTTGACCTGATGAGGCATTTTCAAACCTGATTGCCTCCATAAACTGTGTCCTGGTGTTATCGTTAATGTATCTCTTTTTTACAACAGTAGGTCCAACAGCAACTTTTGGAATTATGGACAGATGAAAAAAGACACATGAATGATCAGATAGAGCAACATCAATCACAGTGACATCTGAAATATGAACACCTTTAGTAATGACCAGGTCCAGAGTGTGACCTCTGTTATGGGTCGGCTCATTAACATGCTGACAAAGACCAAAAGTATCAAGAATAGTAGAAAGTTCTTTGGCATTTCTGTCACAAACATTATCCACATGCACATTAAAATCACCAGATATGACTATTTGTTCAGATTCTGTGCAAATAACCGAAAGCATTTCAGTAAACTCATTAATAAAATCATGACACTGTTGGGGTGGTTTGTAAAGAACTACATATAAAATAGATGGAGAAAACCTCAACTCCATTTTGAATGACACATACTCAAATGATGAAAACTCACGAAGTGATAGCTTCTGGATAAGAATATTATCCCTAAGAAAGGCACATACACCACCACCCTTTTTGTTTTCCCGTATTTTGGATAAAAATGTGAAATTCGACGGTATATATATACATATACATATATACATATATGTATATATATTACAATGTATATATGCGGCTGGTTAGCTCAGCTGGTAAGGACATGGCCTTTCACACGGGGGACCCAGGTTCGAATCCCCCTCGGGGTGCTATCCAGTGTGGGTCCTTAGGCAAGACCCTTCGCGCTACTGCCTACCTCTTAATGATGAGAGACAATAAATGCTATGAGATGCCGGATCAGACGTCGCCCGGCCAAACAAGGTCTGCGTCAGGTGTTGGGGAACCAGAGCAACTTGATGACAAATGGGCTACTGGAACAAGACGGAGATGGGCGAGATGCGATAACAAGGCTCTGTTGGAATGCTACTACTCCAGTAACCCTAGTCAGAGGGGTTACATGAAGAGAATGTGGGATGAATGGTTACTACGAAACCCACAATCCAGGCTTACATCGAAGCAACTAGTAGCTCAGTGTTCCAACATCCACAAGGAGCAGCTGCTATCACAACTTGAGATTGACGAGATACAACACAAAAAATGCTACGGCAAGGGGGAGCCAGGACGCAAGGTCAGAGGGGAGCCAACAGGTGCTCCCCAACCGGAGATTGGGTATGAAGCCCCAACAATTGAAGTAACGCTGAACGAGGCAGCGACTGATCTGAAAGACAAGATCATGGCGAGAATGAATGCAAGGCAACTCCGACGCCAATTACAACGGCTAAGTGAAGTACCATCAGAAAGTCTCCTAGAAGATGTGAATGCAGCATTGAGTGCGATCCCTACCACATCCATCACTGAAACCAATGAGCTGCTACACACCTCCGCAGCAGTGATCCTCGAGATGCTTGGCTATAAGAGCAACCATGGGAGCCATGAGAAACAGTACCCACCATGGAAACAAAGGCTGGAGGCTAAGATCAAGCAGACACGTAGAGAAGTAAGCCAACTGACAGAGGCCAAGAAAGGTGCAATGAGAAAACAGGTACCCAAGAGGTACAACCAGATGCCCATACCTGAAGCACTTGAAACTGCCAAACAAAGGCTCCAAGCCTTGGCCAGCCGCCTAACAAGGTACACGAGAGAGAACGAAGCCAGAAGAATAAACCGGCTGTTCGCAACTCAACCTGCAAAAGTGTACGCTCAATGGCAGGGTAATAACAGCAGAGCAGACCCTCCAAGGCTGGAAACTGAACAATACTGGAAAAGTATATGGGAGAGGGAGGCATCACACAACAGCGATGCACAGTGGCTGGTGGCTCTGAGAGAGGACCACAGCAACCTCCCTGAACAGAATCCAGTTACCATCACAGCGGCAGACATCCAAGAAAGACTCTCAGGTATGAAAAACTGGACAGCACCGGGCCCTGACAGGATCCACACCTACTGGCTAAAGAAGCTCACTGCACTCCACGAGCGCCTTGCAGCACAAATGAACCAGCTGCTAAGGGATGGACGCACCCTGAATGGCTT
>CM044555.2:32302724-32472724 GCA_024416835.2 Perccottus glenii | reverse complement strand
CCATCTTTCAAAGACAACAGTGTGCGTACTGTGACAACTGTACGTACCTGCGCGCTCTGCGTGCTCATGGCGCCCCCGCCAGCCACACCCACTCGCAATATTCCATTCCAATGAGGGCGCTTACTGTAGCCACGGCAGACAAAGTCGACTTGACGTGCACAAACACAATGTAGAGAGTAATGCTAAGTGTCAGTTCAAATGTAGTGGAGTAAAGAGTACAAGTATTCAATCAAAAATGTAGTTGAGTAGAGAGTAAAGGTTTCTTAAATTTTTGATACTCAGTACAAGTACAGAGTAGCCAAAAAAATACTTAAGTACAGTAACAAAGTACATTTACTTAAGTACTTTACACCTCTGGTGCAGTGTTTGTTTGAAATTTTAGTAGACTTTAGTAGTCAATGTTCTACCTAATGATAAGTCCGTGCAAAGACTATTTTGCAATTTATTGTTCTTTGACTCTTTCAGTATGTCAATAAACAATGTGTTAACGATCGTAATTAGTGTTTTTTTTTTTGATGTTTGTAAATTTTTTGCTATGAAATTGGATTAAAATTAAATTTTAGATGGTATTAAAAAGGTCCTAAAAAGTCTTAAATCTAAATCTCAGAAACCTGCAGATACCCTGTGTATCACTAGGATACATAACACTGATTCCAAGGATTGTTGTACACCTGCTGTTATTGGGCCTAATTGTTGTAAAAGGTAAAAAGTAAGCAGACGGTCTAAAGAGAAAGGATGGATTTTCTTGTAGGCATTGTTTCACAGGTGTTGTTTGCCGCCTGTTTCACTTGTGCATTTAGAGGTGTGAGCCTGCCCTGTAGTCAATGTCCTGTCTCCTCAGGGTCACACAGATGGAGCGGGACAGCCACCTGGCCCAGTGTCTGTCGGACATGAACATAGATGTGACGTGGTGAGCTGACGGGACAGTGGTTGAGGTCCACCTGCTGAGATTCAGCTGAGGCCTCACTCTGCAACCACTCTGTGTCCTCTACATAAAAGGGTACAGAGGCCGGTCCTGAGACTCCACACACAGTATTCAACTGAAGCACTGACACTACATTTCAAAATCATAAAATACATTTTTTGGCTTAGGGTGGCAAAATATACTCATTTAAATGACGAGCAAATATTACATTACAATACAGAGCTAAAGCCCACCCAATTGTCAAAACACTTTTTTGCTGACTGAAACGCTTATATATTTCATCTTCATCTTTCTTTATATCTTCTCCTAAACGAGCAATAAAGAAAGGTGGAAATATGGCCAAAAGTATTTAATATGCAACAAGACATGCATACATTAAATAGGTTTCAGATTGTGGTTTAATAAATACTACAGCTTCTTGAGACCAGAAAAAGTCATGTTGATTTTATAACTGATAAGTGAAGCTAACATGTTTGCATCAGTGTAACTCTTGTATTACATTCTGTTTGTGTGATAACAACTTATGAGCACAACTGTATATGAAATGGAGGTATGTCAAATTCTCCGCTAGACAAAATCTACAGAATAAAACCATGCGTTTAAAACATTAGCAGAACAATTAATATTCGATCACAAAATCTGACATTTTTTACATAGCAAAATTCACTTAATAATTAGTTACACTAATTAGATACACTTTTTTTCCTCAATGAAACTGATGTGTAGTCCATAAAACCCACTCAGATAACACAGCTCTACTTATGGACCGTTCTCAGTCACGTAACTGTTTTATTGCCGCCGCCTTTTTGATTGGCAAAGAGCCTCTATTGTAAAAAAACAATAAATACACAGCACCAACACAAATTTGTCTTTCTTAAATCACTGGAGTGTTGAAACAAATGTTTGATACGTGGCTTAAATATGTAATATGCAGACATTGGAAATATTAATATAGGTAGGTCCATGTAGGCTAAACATTTTATAGGCTATTAACATCTGGCTATTTGTTTGTTAGCTAACATGGTCAGAGTCAAGGTTGTTGTAAGCCTTTCCTGAGGTTGCTTCTAACTTTATAATCATTCAATTATTAGCATTTAAAAACAAATTTCCAAAACTATGATTGTAATAGAGAAATTCTTCTACTATTGATGAATAATCCTGCTTTAAGCCCATGGCTATGACAGTACACTTCACTCGGCTCAACGGGGCTAACCTGCTAACATAATGTTTATAGCTGTTACCTGTTTAAAGCCTTACGTAGCCGTGTAATTGTTCTTGTGCCTGTCTGTTTCACCACAGCTGTCTTACTGTACACCCACTTTAAATATTAATAAAAATAGGCAGCTGAGAGTAAATTTGTAATCATTGGCTTCATAAAGGACTGAGACAATTCACTGAAAGATCCAACAGTGCTAACATTTCACACAGATACATAAAAAATTCAGCATTAATGCAAACAAGCCATTAATGCAAACAACAACAAAAAATCAGTGAATTCAACGCTTGATAAGGATTCATGAGAGTCCCGACTCAATGACTAACACAGCAGGGCAGCGCCAAATGGCGTTGAAATACAGTGAAATCGAGACAAAACGAGTTGAATCACATCTACTCGACAGAATTTAACTCTAAAACATCTTAAAAGGTGTATGGGACTTCGCTGTATTCTGTTAAATATGCAAATTAGCCACAAGGCAACTCCCAAACTTACACATACCTAACGCCCATTATGTTTTTATGATTCAATTCAGCCTGTTTTCATCAGAAACGACAGATATGACTAAAGTTCCGGTATAAGCATATGCTTAAGTGAAATGGGAGAAAACCTAAACTCTCTGAATTAGTCCAAATGGCTACAACAACAAAACCTAGCCACACCGCAGAGTGCAACAGCAAAGTTACACAAACACCTACATTTACATTTACATTTATTCATTTAGCAGACGCTTTTATCCAAAGCGACTTACATTACATTACCTTACCAGTGTTACAGTCACTGGAGGCAAGGTGGGTTAAGTGTCTTGCCCAAGGACACAACGACAGTATGAACTGTGGGGAGAGCGGGAATCGAACCGCCTACCTTCCGGTTGAAAGACGACCGCTCTACCCACTAAGCTACTGCCGCCCACCTGAGATAAAAACTGTTGCCTACACTTTGAAGAAGCAAGTCATACAGCAATATAGAAAATACCAAAGCATTGTTACAATTGCCATCAACATAAGAGTGTATGATCACTCACCCAAACGAATGAAAAGGAAGCACAGATGATAAAAGCACAAGCTTATTTTGAAAAACAATAAAAAGAGGAACAATAGAAATCCGAAGCTGGAGCTACGAGAAAGAACAGTGAGCTTGACACTAATCTACATACACAAAATAAATAAATAAAATAAAACTACAAAGTGCAGCTGCAGAAGCCAACACTGAAGCTACGGTACCGCTGTTGAAAATTATTTTGTAACACAATTCACTCCCACCGACCCACCATCATGCCAGCTAAAATTAGATGACATTGAGACAGCCCCCACAGGGCTGTGTCCTGAGTCCCCTGCTCTACTCTCTCTACACACACGACTGCGTGTCCTCGCACAGCTCCACATCCATTATCAAATTCGCTGATGATACTGTGGTTCTGGGCCTCATTCACAACAATAATGAGACCGCATACTTGGATGAGGTAGAGAAATTAACATCATGGTGCCAGGACAACTGCCTCTCTCTGAATGTGAGCAAAACAAAAGAACTGATTGTTGACTTCAGGAAGACGCAGCAGCAGCCCTACACTCCTCTTATGATAAGCGGGACCCCTGTGGAGAGGGTGAGTAGCTTCAAGTACCTTGGTGTAAACATCTCTGAGGACCTGACTTGGACTACTCACACTCAAACTCAGGTAAATAAAGCCAGGCAAAGACTGTACTATCGACAGCTGAGGAAATTCAGGGTCTCACCAGCAATCCTGAAAACTTTCTATTCTGGAGCTATAGAAAGCATATTGACTCAATGTATCTCTGTGTGGTATGGGAACAGCTCCAGTCAAGACTACAAGGCCCTGCAGAGAGTTGTGCACTTAGCTGAGCGCATTTCAGGGTCTGCTCTCCCCTCTCTGCAGGTCATCTACCACAAACGCTGCAGAAGCAGAGCTGCAAAAATCACCAAAGACTCCACCCACCCCAGTAATCATATTTTCACTTTGCTGCCATCTGGTAAGCGCTACCGTAGCCTGATGGCAAAAACTGAGAGACTCAGGAGGAGTTTTTTTCCCACAGGCCATCAGGCTCTTGAACTCAAAACCAGCTACCTCACATTGACACACTGACAGTGTCACTCTGTTTTGCTACAAACTGTTTTGCACATTTGCTTCCTGCACCTTCCTGTGTATCTTAATATTTAAGACCACAGCTAAATGCATATATGCACACTGTACATCCCTGTACATTTTTTAATATTTTAAGTCTACAGTTTACATTCATGTACATTATTCTGCGATCTAGATTTATTCCCACATTACACATTTTTTATATTTTTTATATTTTATTCTTATATTTTTTATTGTTTACTTTTATCTCATTCTTACATAGCTACATTTATGTATATTTTCATCTGTGTGTTTTCCTAATAATTGCACTGTCCATGGAGCGGACCTGACTCACATTTCACTGCTGGTTATATATGCTGTATATAATTTTGTATGTGACAAATAAAATCTTGAATCTTGAATCTTGACTACATCACAAAAGGTAATACACCAGTGCAGCACCAGTGCACACGACCATCCCTATGCCCAAAGCTCTTCCAGAAATGTTACCTTTGTGTCCCATCAACACTATCCAAGTCCAGCCACTCCAAAGGACGCAGCCACGCTGTATCAGACAACCCAACATTAGTCCGCAGCCCAGGACCCCTACCTCCTCAACCGGTTGTCAATACCAATGAACCCAGTTCCTCTGTCACAACAGATTTAGCCAAGTACTTGATCCGCAGAGAATTAGTCAGCTCAGGACTGCTAAAGTTTGATGAATAGCCGGAAAATTACTGGTTCTAGAAAAACGTCCTTTCTGAGTTCCACTGAAAAACTCAATTTGACACCAAGAGAACAATAAGACCTACTCTTGCTGGGACCTAATTCATCTGAGCAGGCAAAAGCTGTACGCTGGCATTAAAATGATGTTGCAGAGGTTAGAGGACAGCTATAGATCGCCAGAAGCAATAGAAAATGCTCTTCTAACAAAAGTAGAGGATTTTTCCAAAAATCAAAAACAGAGATAATTACAGAACTTGATGCAGATGGATTCCTACATGGCCTTAGTTACCTAAAGACATCATGTGGCATCAATTGTCCAAAAACGTCCATATCACCTACATGAAAGATGGATCTCTTTAGCATGTCGTTACAAAGATGTGCATCATGACACATTCCACCATTTAGGCGGCACAGTGGCAGAGTGGTTAGCTCTCCTGCCTCACAGCAAGAAGGTCCTGGGTTCAACCCCATCCAAGGCAGGGCCTTTCTGTGTGGAGTTTGCATGTTCTCCCTGTGTCTGCGTAGGTTTCCTCCGGGTACTCCGGTTTCCCCTACCACCAAAAACATGTACAATAGTCCCCCCCCCAAACACACATGGGGCCAGGTCATGTTTGTAAATGAGAATTGGTTCTCAAACAGTTTACCTGGATAAATAAAGGTTAAATTAAAAAAAAAAAAAATTTCCAATCTTTGTGAAGTTTGTTTGTGAACAAGCCAGAACTCTAAATGATTCTAGCTTTGCCCCTTTAATTAACCAGTAGTCTATACATGCCAGTGTGCCTAAAGCCCCAGTGTCTGTCAGAAAAACAGAGGTAATGAGTGCTTCAACTGTGACCTACATGATAAAAAGGTAGGAAAGCTTTACTCAAAGAAAATTATATTTCAGAAAGCATACGGCAGGAAGCAAGCAGAAACGTCGGCTCCAGCTGTCATATCTAAATAGAGGTTTGTGAAAGGGGTAACTGTTCAAGATCATGCGCAATAATATGTCTGGTCAAAATCTATCCAGTAGGACAGAGAGACAGAGCCCTAAAAACGTTTGCAGTGTTTGATAAGAAGAGCAATAGGTCCTTAGCAAAAACTTTGCTTTTCAACCTTTTTGGCATCAACACTGGGGCAACAGTCTACACCCTAAAAACCTACACTGTTGTCGTAGCATCAAAAGAACAACAAGCTGATGGCTTTTTTGTAGAGTCTTTAGATTGTGTAGTTATCCCTTTTGTGTCTGATTTATCTGAAAAACTTGAAAGGATTTTCTACAAACACAACATTCCAGTCTAGCTTAAACCAGGGAACACGCTGAGTCAAAAACGGGTCCATCCTAAAGACAAGATCCCCTCGCACAAACAGACTAATGTAGTTTATGCAGTTCAGTGAAGAGTGCAGTGACAGTTATGTTGGTGAAACAAAACAACAGCTTCACAAGAGGATGTATCAACACAGAAGAGCCAATCCTGGAGGACCTGAGTCTGCAGTCCAGATGGTTTGAGAGAGGGGTGAATGAAGCCATTTTTGTGAAAATGGAAAAGCCTTCTTTGAACAGAGGAGGTGGCCTCAGATTCATGTTGCCTAGTATTTATAACAGTGTTTTGAAACCTAAAGCAAAAGAGTTGCACCCTAGAACAACAAACACAGCACCTGAATGGAGCAGTGTCACTAACGACTCTCCTGAGCCTTATTATGTGCATATACTCTGACTTTTTTGGGATTACTGTCTTTGTACCAGAGTACATGTGTTCGGAAATAGCCCTTCTCATGCCATTGCCACATATGTTCTTCAGAGAGCTGCTTTAATTGAACGTGATGAATATGGTGAAGAAGCTGAACAGTTTGTTTTGAGGAACTTTTATGTCAATGAGGGGCTTACCTCTTTCTCCTCAGTTGCCAAAGCCATCCACATCCTAAAGAAGACTAAACATCCCCTTGGATTTGCTGCACCAATATTTATGCAAGGCAAGGCACTCATTAGAGAACTGTGCTCTAAGAACTGCAAGTGGGATGCACTATTACCTGCAGAAAAAGAGACGCATTGGAAAACATCATTAAAGTGTAACTAAACCCCTGGTCAGAGCCTAACTCCACCCACTCACAAAATTTGAAAAATGCTGGAAAAGTGGGCAGAGACAGAGGGGACAAACCGAGGGCGGAGCTCAGCGGGGGCGTGCACCTGAAACTGGCAGTGACTGATTGATTGACAGCCTCTGTCAGACAAAAGAACGCGAGTAGCTTTGCTACGGAGCGGTCCTTCTAAGTGGAGGACATTTCTGTGCACACAGGCCTAGAGCCTTATCCGTTTGTGCCGCTGGCTCAAACCGCGGACTCAACAACTCCCAAAGTTAAAGAGCCAAGTCTTACAGCTCAAGAGAGAACGGGGCCAGTGATAAAACGTTAGCATTGTCTAATTTAGGCTAATGCACAGCAAATGCTAACAAAGTTTCAGAAATTGTAAACCTATGCATTTAGTTGGATTTTGGTTTTATTTAGTGTTAATTACACACAAAACAGAGATTTCAAGTCTCCCTCTACAACTGTTAAAAAACTCTTGTCTTGCAGCTCACTGGTCCTGGGTGAGATTGTGTTATAGAGAGAGATACTCAAGATATAGCTATGAAATAAGACCAGTGTCAAGTCCAGTTAATTTAATAAGTAATTTGCACAAAAGACACAACTCTAACCAAATAAAATATTTACATCCCAACAAAGTAGTAATAAACATTTTTTTTCATGTTGGAGGTAATGCACAGGTGTGACAGGTGTGTAACTGGGCTGTATAACAGTCCATCCAGACTTTGAGGCAGTAGCACTAAACCACTGTGTTACAGGCTCTAGCACTTGTATTGTAGTGTTACACTTATCTTCAGCTTTTTGGTGAGACGCTTTTAAACAGGTTAGTTCCAGGAAGAAGAGAGCAATGTTTTTATAAAGAAGTACATTTTTTTACCCTCCACTTACACGTACTGTACATGTGCACCAGCTCTTTCAGCGGTTATAGACACCTGTCTGCTGCAGTGTGGTCAGGTGGTGCTGGGGATACCTGGGCCGGCAGGTACAGGTCATACCTCCTTGTGCTGTCTACAGAGGATTCCAATACTGGATTTATAGATATAGTTGGTATATAAAAAATAAATAAAACATTGAAAAAACAGTTATACCTGAAGTTACACACAAAACAACTGTTTAAAAACATTCATTATAAAATCAGCTATACAACTCAAAATGAATGTATCAACATAAACATTTACAAAAGAATGTCTAAATGACACCCTTTTCTCAAACTGCCTTTACATAATTATTTTATTCTTTAGGGATTGTTCTTACAGTAAGCATTTTATATTGATATAATATTTTATATATACACACTTAATTTAAATAAAAAATAAATGTCAAAGTAAATTCTCATACATCATTTCAAGGCAGGTCCAAAACTTTGTAAATCCTGCACAGTCAGGACAGAGGCTCTTTACTTTGTGTTTGAAAGTCACTGTCAGTTGCACTTATTGGAGCGAAGATGGTGTTACACAGGCTGATCATAACTTCATGAGCTGTTCCAAAATTTTAAAGAATCTTGAGTGCGTTCAACAGTGTATTAGTGTTTAAATTAGTCTAAATGTAGTCAGCAAAGTAAAGTCTCAGAAACTATAGTGCTAATTACAGTTTTCAGAGACTGTATCTAAGATGATAGACAGCAGCTAAGTTGAAGGATGAAGTATCTTCAACAGTGAAGTGACGCAGGAACAGTAACTGGGTCCTGAAAATAAAATAAACATATATACATGGTTTTATTTCTTAAATTAGACTATTTTAATGACAATAAAATGATAGATTATCACCGGCCTCATGTGTTCTTGGGTTATAGTATTTTAAAACAAGTAATTGCAGTATAACAGTAAAAAAAAAAAAAAAACTAAAGAATGGGAATACACGCATTACCTTGTACAGTTCATGGTGTTCTCACTTCCATCTGGATGTTAGCTGGAGTCAGCAGTGGACACCTCACACCTTTTCCCCATTATTGGAGTAGAGCTAGTCCTGGGACACTCTGGCAGCTCCATCAGTGTCTGTGTCCCATGACACACTCCTATTAGGCGTTTTAGCCTGGGTGGCTGCAAAAACAAGAGTTTAACAAATGATTTGTTATCTTGAGTATATGATGAGACCCAAACATCTCAGTCCACAACTCACAAAAACTACACAATCCCTAAAAGATGCTCTGCCTTTGCACAATCAGCCTTTTCATTTCAAACCATCAAACAATGGAATCAGCTCCTGGACAGTCTGAAATGGTGCCTGAGAAATAAAGAATAAAAATAAACATACAAAAGCTTCACAGTATTCAAACTCACCTTTGCTTCACCTGCAGATCTGCAGCGACTGGTTCAGGCTGGCACCCAGTTTCTCTGGTCATCTTAGGCAAAACAAAAGATTTGTGTTATTGTTTACAATTACATTTAGATTTTAAAATGTTTATAAATTATATTAATAACACAAATATTCTCACAAAGCAAAGAATCTAAAGAAGACATCTAAACACAAACACTCACTGTTGCCTTAGCCTACGAGCTAGCGTCCTACTGGAGTCCACTTTTCTGTGGATCTCCTTTTATTGTAATTTGACTCCGAACAGTTATTACTGTACATCGTCTGTGAAAGCACTAAGCTTTTAATCCGTGTGTACTGTCACTGGGTCGGTCAGGTTAGCTGCAGCCTGTGACACTGTGCCCTCAGCAGCTCCAGCTCTGCTTGGTTTACCCCGAGGAGCAGCGATAAACAACACGTACATTGATGGTGCGCGCTTTCGTGTTCAATCTAATTAGCAAAGTTGACACAACGCACAAGTCCAAGACACTTTTTGAGTCTGTGTTGAGTCAAAACTCACGGTGTTACACGAGTCATGAGATGTTCATGTTCAGCCAAGTCCAGAGTCATGAGCCAGTGACAGGTCTTTAGTGCCAAGTGCTGCATCTCTGCTACAAGTCCAGCAGAGTGCTGCCCATGTACGAGAAATAACGGAATATTGAGTGATAGAGTAAAGCTAGATGTCTATGTGTACTGGGCCACAGTATCAACACGCAGCAGCCCTCATTAGCGTTAGCCCGGTATCAGGAGCAGCTGAAGCTAACGTTTAGCATACTTTACCTAACTAGCAACATGACAAAATTGATTAATTAGCTTTAGCTTTACAACATAAATTGTGATTTAAAATATATGTTCACTCACCTCAGGACGCCGCTGCGGTGGTGGGAATCCATGCAGGAGCAGCGTTAGGCGCTGTGTTGCTTTTCAGCGGGAGCTGTTCAGAGAAGCACATTTCCACCTCCATTGCGTTGGAGAAGTAATCCCGCTTAAAATGCTCGCTGAAAACTCCAGCTCTCAGCAGGAACTCACGGTGTTCCAGGCCAAGTGCATGCAACCACTGGCGCCTAATTTCCAACTCAACTGGAAAGCAATGCAGTCCAGCAGTGCTGTTGCAACCAGCAAAGCTACAAGTACATGCTAATATAGCTAGCCTGATGTTTTCAACACCCGCTACTTGGGAACAAGATGTTTTTATAACCAGGGGCGTGAGCCAATGCCAAGGGTGTGGTGGGGTCGTGCCAGGGGCGTGAGTAGTGAGCTGCTGGTAAGGCCCGCTGACGTCACGTGAGGAAGCAACTTCAAATAAAAAAATTCAACTGCAGTAACCACCGTTCAACCTGAAGAGGGCAGCATTTAGGCGGTTTTACACCATATATTGTAGAATTAATATACTTTATACTGTACTCGAATGTCAAAACCTTTACTCAAATCAATGAACAAAGCCCCATTCTTACAGATCATTAACTAAAAAAAGTTGTTTTAGGATTAAGTTACTCTTTAAGTTTTTAAGATAAACAAGACACATAAAGGATAACTACACCCTTCCTTTTTGTCCATGGTTCCTGACTGTCCTCTTGGTTTTGTTGAATGTCCATCTAGGGTATCCAGTCTTTTAGGGCTTTACGAATGTGTTGTTCTTCTTTCTGTTTACCTTCTGAGGTTGTGGGCACCTCTTGTGCTCTGTGCTGAAGAGTCCTGAAGACTCCCAGCTTGTGCTGCAGTGGGTGGTGGGAATCAAACAGCAAATATTGTTCTGTGTGTGCTGGCTTCCTATAAACCTCTACTTGGAGAGTCCTGTCCTCACCACAATCTAAGAAGGCCAGGCGGTTATCTATGACATCTTCCCGAGTGAACTTGATTTTCTTGTGAAAGCTTCTACTCCCTGGTTTCTTATTTTGTGTCATCAACATATCTCAACCATTGACTGGGCACTCTACCTGGGAAAGACTCTCCCATCAGGAGTCACACTGCCCTTTCATAGCTAATGACTATGAGACCAAAATAGCCTGATCACATCAAGTTTGGTCTCAGGTTAAACCCCTCCCTCTAGAGATATTAGCTCAGCTCTCTTACCAGTTGAGCTCAGAATTGATAAAGTATCTTGGAATTAGAGACAAAACGTTTCCACCTTGAGTCCAACTTTTGCTTTAACCTTTTCTTAAAGACTGGATGAGCTCACCCAGGCAAAGTTAGTAGTCAATCGAAGCATTTAAAAAATAAATCAAAAATTTGCGTAAAGTGCTTTTCGTGGCTGAGAGGGTGCAAAAAAAGCGCTATATAAATGCACACAATTTACTATTTACCAAAGTCAGCCAATTGTAATCTCAAAGAAACACCACATAGCCACCACTCACAAGGCAGACATGACATGACAGAAGTAGCCATCGGGTCTGCTGGATCCTGGGAGGAAAAGGGTTTGTGTCTAATGTTCTGCATAAGTTTGTAACCTTTTGTAGGCTAAGAGAAAAAGTTGAACAACCGAAAATGGCAGACATACCAGTTGATCATCTAACACAAGGTCCTCCTTTTACACTTCAAAATGTATTTGGACCATGGAACATATGTGTTCAGCGGACTAGAGGTGGCGTGTTAGAGAACAAGCGGTGGGCTGTTATGTTCACATGTCTAGTCACAAAAGCAGTGCCTATTGAGGTAGTAGAAACCCTCTCAACATCAAGCTTCATCAACGCCCTCAGCAAGTTTATTGCAATCAGAGGACCAGTCTGGCTTTTGTTCAGATTGTGGGACAAACTTTGTTAGAGTGTGCAAAGAGATACAGATAAATTCTGAGAACCCAGATCTCCAGTCTTACCTCAATGACGAGGGATGTACATGGACGTTCAACCCACCCCACTCCTCTCATATGGGAGGAGTGTGGGAAAGGATGATCAGAGTGGCTTGTCGCATCTTAGACACCATGCTGCTTAAAGTCCACTCACCTAACTTGTCTCATGAAGTCCTTGTTACACTCAGCAGAAGTTGCTGCTATAATGAATGGTTGACCCTAAGTTCCTTTGTCATCGGACCCAGAGAAACTAGATCTGCTCACACCAAGTGCTTTACTTGGAACAGTGGAAGCAAGTGCAAAACCTCAGCAATTTGTTTTGGAAACGATGTCGAGAGGAATACCTTGCTACGTGGCAAGGACGTGGCAAGTAGACCAACCTGATTTGTCTATTGGAGACGTCGTTCTTCTAAAGGACATTCAGGTCAAAAGAAATGAATAGCCTAATAATGGGACTAATTGTGAACATGTTCCCTGGTCGGGACAACAGAGTCTGTAAGGTGGAAGTAAGAGTAGTTAAAGGAGACAGCCCTAACGTGTACACAAGGCCTATTTCAGAAGTTGTACTGTTAGTAAAAGGGACATAGTGGTATAACAGTATACCAAGGGGGGAGTGTTGCCTCTTTCTTACAAGAAGTTAATAAGACAATGTACAAGAGGCATCATTGTGGAAATAAATGTTTCTCCACTTTTATTTATATTTGAACAAAAAGTGTCATGTCCAGAATTATTCATACCCTTCTCAATAATCAATAGAAAAACCTTTATTGGCTATTACAGCAATCAAATGCTTGCTGACCAGCTTTTTGCATGTCTCCACTGGGATTTTTGCCCATTTATCTTTAGTGATAACCTCCAGCTCTTTCAGGTTGGAGGGTCTCCTTGCCATCACCCTGATCTTTAGCTCCCTCCACAGATTCTCAATTGAATTCAAGTCAGGACTTTGGCTGGGCCATTCCAAAAGGTTAATGTTTTTGTCTGATAAGTTATAGTTACCTGATGTAACTACAGTTCTACGAGTGTGTGCGTAGCCCACCTACGGGCTTCGCTAGTGGCTACCTCTCTCTGGCGCGAGCCAGACTTCTGAAAAAGATCAAAGCATTCACCGGGCCAATCATGCCAATGTACTGGCACAGCCTCAGGGGCTATATAAACCCCCTCGCCCAACGCTCTCCCTTCTTCGAACCAGCTCAAAAGAGGGAAGCAGTCCAGCTGGGCCTGAGAGTAGGTAAGCACTTTGAGTTACCCAGTGTATGAATTGTGCTATATAAATAAAATTGCCTTGCCTTGCCTAGTTACATCAGGTAACTATAATTTCTGCTTCGTACTCCGGGTCTGTCTGTCCTGCGTGCGATGTAATTGGAGCCGAGCAAACCAGCGTTGGAGCCGTCTCATATGAAGGAGCCCCAAGCGTACCACCGGGTGAGCTGCCGCCATCATGCCCAGTAGGGACCGGACCAGACAAGACGGTGCTGATGGAGCTACCACCACCCTCTGAGCCAGACTCTCCACGGAGAGCCGTGCGCGCATGGTCTGTGCATCCAACTCCAGTCCAAGGTACGTCACCTGTTGAGCTGGCAACAACGAGCTCTTGGCCTGGTTCACCACGAACCCCAGCTTCAAGATGTGCCGCAGTACTCTGTCCGTATGCTCCACGGCCTCCTGGCGAGAGGGAGCAAGGATGAGCCAATCGTCTATGTAAGTCAGGATCCTGAGACCCTGACGACGAAGCGGCTCCAGTGCTGTCTCCACGCATCTGGAAAAGGTGTGTGGGGCGAGGGAGTAGCTGAACGGGAGACGGTTGAACTGAAAACACTGCTCCCCGATGGCAAACCTGAGAAATTTCCTGTGCCTCGGCAGGATGGAGACATGAAAATAGGCATCCATCAGGTTGATTGAGGTCATCCAATCCCCCGGGCGGACACTCTCCAGGAGGTGCCTGATTGTTAACATGCAGCACCTCCTGGTGGTCACATACTCGTTCAGGATGCGCAGATCCAGGACCGGCCTCACTCCCCCGACCTCCTCTTGGAGGGCCATTGCCGCTGCCCGGGTTGTGAGCTGTGTGCGAAGGACACCGCAGAAGGGAGGGGGTCGACGGGCAAACTGCAGGGCATAGCCCCTCCTCAACGTCCTGTCCAGCCAGGGCGATAGAGGGCCAAGAAGGCGTGTCCACGCCTCCAAGAAGTGCAATAGAGGACGCACCATGCCCTGAACAGGAGGATGCATCGGCCCACCCGCCATCCCAAACCCAACTGGAGGTTCGTGGTGCGGGGGGCCCCCCCTGAAAAAGCTGCCCTACCCTCTCGGGAGGGGTTACTGCTGGGGTTTTGTGGGTGGTTGGTTGGACTGGGCCCCCCCAGAAGGGGTCGCCCCACTCCTCCAGGTGGTGCACCCATAGTAGCTGACTGTGTGGCCGGGGGAAGCAAGCCCTGGTCAGCATCCCTGCCACCGCAGCTCAACACTCGGCGCTGCCTGAATAACCGCGGGGGCAAGCCCCCGGCCCCCAATATCTGCATGCCGCCCCTGGCAGTTGCAGAGTGAAATTTGGGCCGTTTACCAGCTGCATTTGAGTTACAGGAGAGCGCAGGGGAGCGCCTCTTAAGGCCCTCCCCGGGCAGCATGGAAGGCGCCTGTACTGCTGTAGATGCGCCGAACCCACTTAAGCCAAGCACAATCCGTCTGCGTGGCGTGGTGGAAGAGGGCGGACCATAAAGAGCCGGAAGGGATGACCCAGAACCGTGCTCTTTTAATGAGAAGTAACTGGCCCTGCGGCCTATATTGACATGATTCTAATCAAAGGACGACTTGGGTGAGCGGGAGAAGCCAGCGCCCCTACTAGGTTGAAAACTTCCTCTTCTCCCGGCGTCTTCCCGCCCTGCGCTATAAGACGCGGGGACAGGATCAGCAGCGGCAACAGTGGGGCGGGCCCTAGCTCGCTCACAGGGAGTCGCGGACACCTGGTGCCGGTCTGCACGACGGCACCACATGTCGTGCCGCTGGCGTCTCGGCTGGAGATGCGGAGCCAGCTGCTGGGACGTTTTGGAGGCTGATTCTAGTCGGTCTACAAGAGACTGAATATCAGGACCAAACAGGGATGAGGTGGAGAGCGACAGACCGAGGATGCATCTCTGCCCCTGTTCCTTTAGGGAAGACAGGCCGACCCACAGGTGTCTGGCGCCGAGCCACAGGTGTCTGGCGGCGAGCGGAGCCGCGCTCCTGGTGCGGCACCCATCCACGGCGAATGCTTGGGACATCCTCAGGAGAACAGCCGCTGTGGTCTGAACCTCATCTATCTCCTCGGGCGTGAGGACAGATCGCTCATGCGTTTGTCCAAGGAGCCCGCCAGGAAAGCCATATTGCTAGCCAACGCCACCACCTGAGCGGTGTTAGCATAGCAGCGATCTATCAGCGATGCCGTTAACCTGTCCCTCTCCGATGGTAGAGCCGGCTTACCGCTCGGCCAGGGGGTAGCTGTTCACATCCTCACCCCGTCTTCAATGGGTGGGACGCCGGTGATCTCGTTCCAGCCCTCCACGTTGCAATAGCCCAGATAGCCCCGGGCGGGGCCTCTCGCCGAGAGCGAGCTCTGCCATTCTCGCTGGGTATAATGGGCAATGGGTGTCATCAGAGGGCAGAGAGTCGCCACACGCGGCCGAGAACGGGTCTGTGACGCTAGCCCCAGTGTGAAGTCCGCCGGAGCCGTCTCAAGCAGCTGGGGCGGGAGCGGAGTCTCCATACGAACCGCAGCGGAAGCAAACAGCTGCGGCAGGTCATCTAACGGGTACCGATGAGCTGGCTGTAGGTCAGGAGCGGAAAATCCAGTGCAGGTGGAGCCAGCGTCCTCGCCACGGGTCTCCCCGTCCTCACTTCTCGCTGCCCAATCCAGCTGAGGTGGGTTAGCGGCTGGGGACACCGTGACCGTGGCTTGTGGTGGCAGGTCGGGTCGAGACGGAGAAATAGGACCCATGAAAGCAGCGCGGAGCTCGGACTTCTCTCTGGGAAGGCCGAGGAAGGCAGGGCAGGTAGACCGCTCCAGCTGATGACGCCATCCGAGGCAGGTGAAGCAACAGTCGTGGCCGTCCTCGGGCAGGAGCGGCGGTGCCCGACACCGGTAGGTGACAAATATCGGGCACAATCCATTCTTCTAACTTCGTGTAGTCTTCGCTCTTTTAAAGATCTCAGAAGTGCTGAGAGAGAAGAAGGGAGAGCGTTGGGCGAGGGGGTTTATATAACCCCTGAGGCTGTGCCAGTACTTTGGCATGATTGGCGCGGTGAATGCTTTGATCTTTCTCAGAAGTCTGGCTCGTGCCAGAGAGAGGTAACCACTAGCGAAGCCTGTAGGTGGGCGGAGCACACACGAAGTAGAACCATTTCTTCACCACTCTTGCTGTGTGTTTTGGGTCGTTGTCGTGCTAAAGTGTCCACTGGTGCCTAAGGCCAGGTTTCTCTGCAGACTGCTTGATGTTGTTGAGAATCTTGATGTATTCTTCTTTTTGCATTGTGTGTGCTGGTTCCCTGGTCCATTGGCTGAAAAAACACCCCCAAAGCATTAGGTTCACACCACCATGTTTGACAGTGATGATGTTCTTAGGGTTGAAGGCTTCTCCTTTTTTATGCCAAATGAAGGGTACATATCATTGTGGCCAAACAATTCACTTTTTGTTTCATCTGTCCATAAACCAGCAGAGTCCAGATTCACCAGAATGGCCTTGGTGGTGTTACTTGGATTCTTTTTCACCTCTCACTATCCTCCTGGCCAGCACAGGTTTCACTTTTGGCTTCAGATTTTCTACAGTGTGGAACATCTTATATTTTTTAATAATACATTGCACTGAAGCCACTGGAACTTGAAAACATTTAGATATGGCCTTATAGGCCTTTCCTGACTTGTGAGCAGCCACAATGCGCAGCCGCAAGTCTTTATTGAGCTCCTTTGTCTCAGCCATGACTATCCACAAACCAACTGCAGAGAGCTGCTGTTTTTCACCTGTTGAGTTGATTAACACAGCTTTTCCAAATGAATCAGGGTAATTAGGATGCTTTAGAACAGCTTGGACTATTTGGAATGGTATAGAACTTTTGATTTGACCGTAGATTGTGACAGTTTGCAAAGGGTATGAAAAATTTTGGACATGCCATTTTTTGTTCAAATGTAAATAAAAGCTGAGAAATATTTTTTTCCACAACGATCCCTTTTGTTCATTGTCTTATCTTGTGGAAGATTCCTGTGTCATTTCCAATCAAGAAAAAAGTTGCTGTTTTGAATAAAAGTAACTTTAACTCAAAATATGAGTAAATAATTTTGATTAAACTGTGAATAATTTTGGGGCTTGAATGTATGTCTGTAAGTATAGTGTGTAATGTGTAGTTGCCTTACCATAAACACTAAAAATAAGTATTTCAGCATTTACTTAAAATATATGTTTAATAGAAAGACGCTAATAGTGCTAGCATGTCTATGGCGTTTTCTATTCATGTTAGCATTATGCTAACCGTTAAACTAATACACAACATATTTGTTACTGGCTAAATGTGGATTGATGTTAAGCTCTTGTAAGCTGTATTTACGTTATGCATGTGTTGTTTTATGTATGTATAAGCACAATATCAACGTAGAAACAATTTTTACAGTTAGTATATGTATTTGTTTGTGTTATGGATGTAACAATTGTCTCCACTCAAGATTCGATTCGATTGACAATTCTGATCTCAACGATTCAAATTTGTCACAATTTCCTTTTGTGAAATGAGTTGAGACAAATTAGAAGTGAACAAGTGCCCTTTTATTATTTTACAAATCAGGACTCCAGACCATCTCAAAAGCCAGTTCCAACAAGTATGTCGGGGCGGCAGTAGCTCAGTGGTAGAGTGGCCGTCCTTCAACCGGAAGGTAGTAGGTTCGATTCCCGCTCGCCCCACAGTTATGCATTTTCACCTGTTATGTATTAATAACCGCAAGAATGTATTAGCAGTAATAATTAATGTAAGGACCAGTAGTTCACAGTACTTCACAAAGGACTGGCTTTGGTCCGCGGACCTTAAGTCGGAGACCCCTGGTCTTTACTCTCAGTGGCTGCAGCAGAAACACAGAAGGCTGCACATGAACATCTCTCTGACAAGGGCATGAAACAGGTGAACACTTGCTCTGTTAATGCGGTTCACTTGGATAAATGTGAATGCTCTAGACTAACCTCAGAGCGCACCAAAAACGAACAATAACAAAGATAACGTGGGACAAAAGTAAATAGTCTAGAAAATATATGGAATTAGAAAAATAATTTTCTAGACAAATGTTTTAAAATAAAATAATGGAAAGACTGTGAACCCTTTATGTCTCTGATGTATGGTATATGTGAACCCTTATGTCTCTAAATGTGAGTAAGCTGATGTAAGAGTAAAGAGCTGGGAAAATCTTCTGACACTATCAGCCTCTTAGTTTAGGGCAGAATGCACAGATTAGGCGCTGATCTGAGATCTGAAGCCAGTGCTGGTGTAAAGTATCTTATGTGCCAAAAAAAAAGGGACAAAGTTCACAAAAACAGTATCATATTTTAATAATTACACATATTTACAAATATGACAAGAATCAAAATGAAACATTTCTCAGGTTAGATGAAAAATGCTAAAAGTTGAGTTACTATCTTAACGGTTCTTCCTCATTTGAAATGGCGTAAACCGCATCATCTATTGGTCCCTCAATACAACAATAGAGCTTTGATTTTGATGAAAAAATATGTGGAGATAATTTGGGTCCTTTAATCAATTTGTATTAGTTCGGTCTACATCAGTTTTAAAAAGCATCAAAAAGAAGGTTAATTATGTATGGAGTGGTCAAAAGGTCAAATCAGGGGTAAGTGGTAACACCAAGTATATAAATTTCACTATGCTCAGGTATTGCATAAATAAAGTAAACCTGTACCTTTTAAATCGGTGGTTAAACAAAAAAAAGTATCACTATCCCCGTCCCCCCCTTACATTATTCAGCCCTGAATACACAGCAGTCTTTTTACACAGCTAAACATGGAACGAAAAGTGAACAGAAAAAAGAGAAGCTAAGTGAAACGAGGCTAACTATTGGCAATGCATTTGTGCAATGTTAAAGAGATAATTGCCGGACTGCGTCAGTCGTGGCTGAACAGGACAGAAAGAATTTAATCGAGTAGTGTTGCTTTTACCTTCATTCTGCAATACTATTTTTGGAAAGCCACTCAAAGTAAATTACCAATGCACAATAATGTATCATAATTAATTTACATATTTTGTTTACCATCCTCTGTATTCCAGGAGAATGCAGTAAAAACCATCAGAATTAGACTCTTGTGAGATTTCTGGCCCATACTTTGAATATCACATTTTATTTTGTTGTGTATGCCTGTCCTTTCTATATAACATTATGAAGAACACTGTTTTATTATCGACTATGTTCACACTAATTTTTCAGAATTAAAACACGGCAACCACTGGAGAACTGAGCTGAGGTTGTGTGTCTTTCTGTGGGCGAGGCTACAGTGAGTCTAAACTTAACCTTACAGGCTGATGCTAACCCCAAAAGCCCATATAGACTTGCATTCTAGCAGACTCTTTTTTTCTGTTACTATCAAAGACAGAGTAAGCTTGTTAGTAAAATCTCAGGATAATAATTACTGGATTATAATGTTATAAATTTTATTTCAAAAATTATTTTAATTAAGATTGTGTCAAATAAGTGCATCTGGCTTGTATCATCCACATGTTTACATCACGATCCTTGATATGACCATCTAGGGACCATTACACATTTTCCTGATGCAGTGTTTGTTGTGAGTGAACACAAACATTACGCATTTTAAAATGAAAATGTACAGTATTAGTGTAGACATAGCTTTAGACTAATTCGAATTATGTATGGACTGTAGTCACTACATTCTTTTAGAGGAGAAACCTCAATATGACACGGTAAGACAGAGGCTGTGTAGACACATGGCTAGTGATTATTAGTGGATGATAATACTGGGTCTGATTTGAGATTTGTTCTGACTAGATTTCTGCTGGTCTTAACCTGCTAAAGACACGACTAGAGAGTGCTGTGGATTCTCTTATGAAGTTGAGACATGGTCAGTAATATCTTTGAGGCACTTCTTAAATAAAACTCCCCACTGTTTGGAAAAGATAACAAAATGTGATTCACAGATAAAATGTGCCACTTGCATCAATAAAAAGGCATCATTCATTTGAATCACTACTGACATATTACACATTAAAGACCTAACATTGTACATTCTTGTTTTGTGTGAGGCCTCGTGCAAAGACAAAATAGAATACAAGAAATAACCAAAAAAAAAGTGCACAGAGATGTCCAGGGAGTGGAAGGTTGACGATGGTAGGCACACAATGGAACAGTGGTCTGTCCAAAGCACACACTCATCGTGCTTTTACTTGACAATGGACATTCTGAGGAGGATGGGAGGAACCCAGTTTAGGGTATCTTAGAAAATAACCTAAACCATCAGTTTGGGGGAATTCCTTGGATTCAACGCCTTTGCTAAATAAATGTCTGGTACCTAATGGTCAGAGCCCTGCACAATCCCCTTCAGGACCTGTGCAGGTCCAAAGTGTCTCATTCGTACCGGGCCTTTCAGTTAGTGGCCGGCTGGGAGTGGACAAACTTCATACAGACTGCTCCGTGGACAGCAGCATGGGGTTAATGTACTCGAAGCCCTCGAACTCAGACTGGTCTATTCTCTTAATGATGTCCCTGAGGAAACACACAGATGAGAATGTCACACAATCACAAATTCACAAAGTCTCCAGTAATAAAACTGTCAGAGCAGCTTCAGTAACAGAAGAGCTTAAGTTGTACCCTTTCAGAGAGACTCCATGGGTCCCAAAGTCTTGAAAACATCAAATGGAAGTTAATGGGAACTATAGAACTATATAAGGACTAACTAATACAAAGAAATCAGTCAGTACATTTTACTGCTACTTTACTTGTACAATATGTCTAATGTATAACCTAAATATGAAAAAAAAAACACAAAGAAAAAACTGAAGAAGGCTCCACACAACAAAGACCATCTGTCTGATGAAGGGCACAAGCCTGAGTCACATGTGGTGATAAAAATGTTTGGAGCCTTTTTCAGTTTTTTACCCATGATTTTTTCTGACTCCGGCACACAGGCCCTCTGGCTTTGGACGTGCTTGTTGTTTTTCTGTTTCTATAACTTAAATATAACCATAATCTGCTTCTATCAGTCATGGAAGTAGATGTGATGAAACAGTCATGTCTTATCACTAAGGTAACGGGGGCGGCAGTAGCTCAGTGGTAGAGCGGTCGTCCTACAACCGGAAGGTAGGCGGTTCGATTCCCGCTCTCCCCACAGTTCATACTGTTGTTGCGACCTTGGGCAAGACACTTAACCCACCTTGCCTCCAGTGTCTGTAGCACTGGTGTATGAATGTGTGTGACTGTAGAGGTGTGTTTGTATGGCAGCCCCCATCTCTGTCTGCCCCAGGTGTGAATGTGTGTGAATGTGTGTGAATGGGGTGAGTGGAAACACGATGTAAAGCGCTTTGGGTGCCCGAGAAGGGTGCAAAAAAGTGCTATATAAATGCATGCCATTTACCATTAACACAGAAAAGGTTTTTAAATGAACATGCATTGATAAATGACGTTCTCTTTATTAATACAAATAAGTTTCACAAACATCAAGACTTCCCAGATAAACCATTGCAACTTCTGTTTTTTATTTCCGCCGTGAGTTTGACTTTTGAGATGTAAGCTCCAGTGTATCCTCACTTATACGTCCTCTCAGAAGCCTCCACCGGCTCCCCTCCTCACTCCTCAGAGCAGCGTTAAGAGCTTTGGGACAGCACTAAAGATGGCGCACGGAGAATAACTTCCAGTGCAATCAAGGAGGCATGTTAAGAGAAAGAAGTAGACCACCATCACACAGGTCTTCTCTTCTACTCATCTTTGTGTGTGGGAGTGTCCTGGTCCCACTGGGGTAGTGATGATCAAAGGATAGACTTGGTTCACAAAGGATTTTTAAGGGTAACCTGAACCACACCAAGCCATACAAAGACAATCCAGACCACCTCATGAACAGTGACAGTTAGTTTTTAGGGGCGTTGCCAGGGCAGCAAAACCATCAACAAAAGGTATGGCATTGAACATCTACGCCGATCCCCTCCACACCGGAAGAGCCCCCTCTGCTTTCTTCTGGCAGGGCCCTCAGCCATCCTGGATTTAAAAATGCCAATTTAAATCTCCAACATGAGGCTTTACCATGCCTCTGCACAGAGCTCATTTCTCTTTCTTCTGCTGCCAAGCACATCATGAGTGAGTGGGAGAGAGGGGGGTGCAGAGCTGAGCAGGCGCGCCAGTCTTCACTGTACCAACATACAAGAATGGGTGATGGATAGTAGCAGGTTACTTATTTGATGAGCTCTGGGTTTTGAGGTATCGGTTGTTAGAGAAATGTAAACATGTTTTCAAAGGTTAAAAAACGAGTCTTCAGTACTGTACTAGGACGTAAACAAGTAAAGAAGTAGCTCAAGTGCTGTTTGTCCAAGAGGTGATGATTTATCCAAGAACAAAAGATGGTCTTGTGTTTCCACTGTAGGGGAGATGCCAGCAACAACATGACAAGATAGCAGCGCCACACATTTTGGAGGTCCTAAACCTAAACCTCCAAAATGTGGACCAACTTAGGACCACAACTTAGTGGTCCTAAGTTGGTCCACTAGACATTTAGATATACTACAAAATAACAGAATCACCAAACACAATGCATTTTTAAAATGCATTCGAAAGCGTCAACTAAAATGTAAATATGTAAAATGTAACAATGTTGAATGTAAGTTGCTTTGGATAAAAGCGTCTGCTAAATGACTAAATGTAAATGTAGACACACATGATACAGTAAATGTACTGTTGTAATAAATTCAAATTATTGAATTGTATTCTAGACTTTCTAAACTCCAAACAGAAAAATATATTGAGGTGCAGCAGTTTTATTAGTTTTAGTAACTTGCTCTTGTGTTATGCTCATGTTTAATGCAATGTTGACAGCAAATGTGGTGTTTCAAAATTATAAGAATTCTTTAAAACTTAAAAACACCTGCTTGAACAAGACAAGCTTCGTTTGACAATATGCTTGACTCCATTAAGTTAATGCATTGATCTCTTGTTTTTGAAGTGATAAAACCCTTTTGGAAAAAGTCTGTGTGCTGTACCAAACTGAACCATACGAAAACAGCTCTAACATCTTGGGTCAAATGCTCTGGATTTGAATCTCACCCTTGGGACATCCAGTAAAAAGTCTTTAAAAAAAAACAATTCATAAAAAATTCATGTGTAAAAACTCAGCAGTGAGCAGTGAGCTTCAGTGAGGGGTCTCCTTAAACCCCCTCAACCACAGACAGGTCTCAGGGTACATCACGATGAGTATTTAGGCAAGGCAATTTTATTTATATAGCACAATTCATACACTATGTAACTTTAAGTGCTTTACAGAAAAGAAAATGACAATTTACAAGATTTAGATTAAGAAACATAAGAAAAATTAAAGCCGCAAGCGGCGATAAAGGCCCTCGCCTCCCTTGAGACCGCGGGGACACATGCACTCGGAGGATCGCATTTCGTGCTTTAAAGCGTAAACTTCACGGTAATGTCAAATAACCGGGCCTGTGCTACTGCTGGGGCCTGCTATACCACCTTGTAATTTAGAGTTAAAGGTCTCCACAATCCCTGGTTTTCCTGGGAGCTGTCTGAACCTTTGAAAATAATAGATTATGCTTGGGCTAAGGCGAGAAAAAACAAAGTACTGGCTGGAGATTTGAGATGACTCAGGAATCGCTGCACCCCCCTGTTTAAAAAGGCAAAATGTAAATATAACCTGTCTAAAAGTACAAGGTTACAAGTTCCAAAGGATTCTGAGGAGTTTTCTAAGACTCTAGCCTTGGCTCTGTAGGGGCCTCCTCTAAAGGAAGGATCCTGGCAATTGGGAAATGGCATTTATTTCCCAAAGAAATGGCTGCCTCTTCACAGACTCATTACCACAGCCACAAATGTATCAAAAACAAATTGATAATTTTTTTGGCACACGTGTCTAGATGATACTCACCAAATTTGGAGCTGTTTAGATGAAAAGCCTTTAGACACAAGGGGTGCGATTTAGGTGGTCACGCATTCCACCCAACATAGTAGATTTCCTGTTGAGTTTACGGTATGGCTGTAATAAACTTTTCTGTTTGCCCTGAGGTGTCCTATGGATGTACCAAGTTTCATTTTTCTACGTTGGAAAAAAGTTACTTTCACTTTCCATAGGCCCAATGTATTTTGACTTTTCTAGGGCCGGGCTTGAAGTCTGGGACCAATAAAAATGACTTTTAGTTGTTCGTTTACTGGGTTAAATTGAGGATCATTTTGCAGAAAAATTATAATAAAAATATATACCAATTATAATAAAAAAATATAACTCGAGCAAAAAGTCTAGAAAAACACTTGTCTCTTTTACATACATGTGTTTAGCTCATTTTGCCCAAGTTTGGTGTCTGTGGAATGAAGCAGCTTTTTTCTGTGTACTTTTAAAAAAGAGGTGTATTTTAAGTCGGTTCACATTTTCAATTCAAAATGGCCGCCTTCCTGTGTGTGATAGGGTGTGGTCCCCATTGGCTTTTTGTTCATAAGCCCATGGTGGATGTGTGTACCAAGTTTTATTTGCCTACAACAAACTAAAAATTTCACTTCCCATTGACTTTTTTCACATTTTTTGGGACGTTGCTATGGCAACACATTTATAGATAGGGGTGGTTGTCATTGGCTTTTATGCTCGTCATGACATAAGAGATGTGTGTACAAAATTTTATGTCTCTATGACAAACTAAATTCTTGGGTCCATTATAAGTTTGTAGGGGCGCTGGAGAGCCATTTCTAAAGATAACCCTTTATTTACATTTTTTGTTCAGGTCATGAATGTGCACAAACGCCTTTTTGGGTCCAACTCGATCCGAGAAGGCGTTTGAGAGTTAAGAGACGCTTTATTTTCACAAAAATGGCCACCTCGTTACAGGCTTGCCACACCCATACCCGATAAGATATCAAAACAAAGTCACAACTTTGGTTGGCACACGTGTCTAGATGATACTCACCAAATTTGGGGCCATTTAGATTAAAACACAATGATTTGCATCTTCTGCGCAAGGGGTGCGATTTTAGTGGTCGCGCTGCTTTCACCCCACATGGCGGACTTCCTGTTGAGTTTAGGGTGTGACTGTCATTGACTTTTCTGTTTGCCCTGAGGTGTCCTATGGATATACCAAGTTTCATTTTTCTACGTTGGAAAAAGTTACTTTCACTTTCCATAGGCCCAATGTATTTTGATTTTGTAGGGTCGCCACTGAGTCATTTTTCGTATTTTTTCGCGACTTCAAATACATAAATTTTTCCGAGCTTGAAGTCTGGGACCAATAAAATGACTTTCGTGCATGTTCACTGGGTCAAATTTAGGATCATAGGTGGAAAAGAAAAATAAAAATAATAATAAAAAAAAAAAAATCCGAGCAAAAACAATAGGCCCTCCCGGTCATCATCACCGGCTCGGGCCTAATTAAAGCCGCAAGCGGCGATAAAGGCCCTCGCCTCCTTGAGACCGCTGGGACACATATATTCGGAGGATTGCATGTCGTGCTTTAAAGCAAATTTGGAGCTGTTTAGATAAAAACCCTTTAGGTTATACATGACCACCTAAAAGTGTACGATTTAGGTGGTCATGTATTCCACCCAACATAGTAGATTTTCTGTTGAGTTTACGGTATGGCTGTAATAAACTTTTCTGTTTGCCCTAAGGTGTCCTATGGATGTACCAAGTTTTGTATTTCTACATTGGAAAAATTTACTTTCATTTTCCATAGAACCAATTATTTTGACTTTTCTAGGGTCGCCACTGAGTCATTTTTCATATTTTTTTTTCGGGGACTTCAAATACATAAATTTTTGCCGGGCCTGAAGTCTGGGACCAATAAAAATGACTTTTAGTTGCTCGTTTACTGGGTCAAATTGAAAATCATTTTTCAGAAAAATTATAATAAAAAAATATATACCAAATTATAATAAAAAAAAATAACTCGAGCAAAAACGACAAGAAAAACGCCTGTCTATTTTACATACATGTGTTTAGCTCATTTTTCCCAAGTTTGGTGTCTGTGGAATGAAGCAGCTATTTTCTGTTGTTTTTTAAAAGAGAGGTTGTATTCTAAGTCGGTTCACATCTTCAATTTAAAATGGCCGCCTTCCCGTGTGTGATAAGGTGTGGTCCCCTTTGGCTTTTTTGTTCATAAGCCCATACTGGATGTGTGTACCAAGTTTCATTTGCCTACGACAAACTAAAATTTTCACTTCCCATTGACTTTTTCGACATATTTGGGACGCGTTGCTATGGCAACACATTTATAGATAGGGGTGGTTGTCATTGGCTTTATGCTCCTCATGACATAAGAGATGTGTGTACCAAATTTCATGTCTCTATGACAAACTAAATTCTTGGGTCCCATTATAAGTTTGTAGGGGACGCTGGAGGGCCATTTCTAAAGATAACCCTTTTATTTACATATCTTTGTGTTCAGGTCATAAATGTGCACAAACGCCTTTTTGGGTCCAACTCGATCTGAGAAGGCGTTTGAGAGTTAAGAGACGTTTATTTTCACAAAAATGGCCACCTCGTTACAGGCTTGCCACACCCATACCCGATAAGATATCAACAACATAGTCACAACTTTGGTTGGCACACGTGTCTAGATGATACTCACCAAATTTGGGGCCATTTAGATTAAAACACAAGGATTTGCATCTTTTTGCGCATGGGGTGCGATTTTAGTGGCCGCGCGTTTCACCCCACATGGCGGACTTCCTGTTGAGTTTAGGGTGTGGCTGTCATTGACTTTTCAGTTTGCCTTGAGGTGTTCTATGGATGTACCAAGTTTCATTTTTCTACGTTGGAAAAAAGTTACTTTCACTTTCCATAGACCCAATGTATTTTGACTTTTCTAGGGGCCGCCACTGAGTCATTTTTCGTATTTTTTTTTCGGGGACTTCAAATACATACATTTTTCGCTGGGCTTGAAGTCTGGGACGAATAAAAATGACTTTTAGTTGCACGTTTACTGGGTGAAATTTAGGATCATTTTGCAAAAAAAATTTAATAAAAAATATATACCAAATTATAATAAAAAAAATATAACTCGAGCAAAAAAGTCTAGAAAAACGCTTGTCTATTTTACATACATATGTTTAGCTCATTTTGCCCAAGTTTGGTGTCTGTGGAATGAAGCAGCTATTTTCTGTGTTCTTTTAAAAAAGAGGTGTATTTTAAGTCGGTTCACATTTTCAATTCAAAATGGCCGCCTTCCCGTGTGTGATAGGGTGTGGTACCCATTGGCTTTTTTGTTCATAAGCCCATACTGGATGTGTGTACCAAGTTTCATTTGCCTACAACAAACTAAAAATTTCACTTCCCATTGACTTTTTCCACATTTTTGGGACGTTGCTATGGCAACACATTTATAGATAGGGGGTGGTTGTCATTGGCTTTTATGCTCGTCATGACATAAGAGATGTGTGTACCAAATTTTATGTCTCTATGACAAACTAAATTCTGGGTCCCATTATAAGTTTGTAGGGGCGCTGGAGAGCCATTTCTAAAGATAACCCTTTTATTTACATATCTTTGTGTTCAGGTCATGAATGTGCACAAACGCCTTTTTGGGTCCAACTCGATCCGAGAAGGCGTTTGAGAGTTAAGAGACGTTTATTTTCATAAAAATGGCCACCTCGTTACAGGCTTGCCACACCCATACCCGATAAGATATCATAAACAAAGTCACAACTTTGGTTGGCACACGTGTCTAGATGATACTCACCAAATTTGGGGCCATTTAGATTAAAACACAATGATTTGCATCTTTTGCACAAGGGGTGCGATTTTAGTGGCCATGCGTTTCACCCCACATGGCGGACTTCCTGTTAAGTTTAGAGTGTGGCTGTCATTGACTTTTCTGTTTGCCCTGAGGTGTCCTATGGATGTACCAAGTTTCATTTTTCTACATTGGAATAAAGTTACTTTCACTTTCCTAGGCCCGATGTATTTTGACTTTTCTAGGGTCGCCACTGAGTCATTTTTCGTATTTTTTTCGGGACTTCAAATACATAAATTTTTCGCTGGGCTTGAAATCTGGGACCAATAAAAATGACTTTTAGTTGTACATTTACTGGGTTAAATTGAGGATCATTTTGCAGAAAAATTATAATAAAAAAATATATACCGAATTATAATAAAAAAAAATATAACTCGAGCAAAAAAGTCTAGAAAAACACTTGTCTCTTTTACATACATGTGTTTAGCTCATTTTGCCCAAGTTTGGTGTCTGTGGAATGAAGCAGCTTTTTCTGTGTACTTTTAAAAAGAGGTGTATTTTAAGTCGGTTCACATTTTCAATTCAAAATGGCCGCCTTCCTGTGTGTGATAGGGTGTGGTCCCCATTGGCTTTTTGTTCATAAGCCCATGGTGGATGTGTACCAAGTTTTATTTGCCTACAACAAACTAAAAATTTCACTTCTTATTGACTTTTTTCACTTTTTTTGGGACGTTGCTATGGCAACACATTTATAGATAGGATGTGGTTGTCATTGGCTTTTATGCTCGTCATGACATAAGAAATGTGTGTACCAAATTTTATGTCTCTATAACAAACTAAATTCTTGGGTCCCATTATAAGTTTGTAGGGGGCGCTGGAGGGCCATTTCTAAAGATAACCCTTTATTTACATATTTTTTGTTCAGGTCATGAATGTGCACAAACGCCTTTTGGGTCCAACTCGATCCGAGAAGGCGAGAGTTAAGAGACTTTTTATTTTCACAAAAATGGCCACCTCGTTACAGGCTTGCCACACCCATACCCGATAAGATATCAACGACAAAGTTACAACTTTGGTTGGCATATGTGTCTAGATGATACTCACCAAATTTGGGGCCATTTAAATTAAAACACAATGATTTGCATCTTTCTGCGCAAGGGGTGCGATTTTAGTGGCCGCGCGTTTCACCCCACATGGCGGACTTCCTGTGTAGTTTAGGGTGTGGCTGTCATAGACTTTTATATTTGCCCTAAGGTGTCCTATGGATGTACCAAGTTTCATTTTTCTACGTTGGAAAAAAGTTACTTTCACTTTCCATAGGCCCAATGTATTTTGACTTTTCTAGGGGCCGCCACTGAGTCATTTTTCGTATTTTTTTTTCGTGGACTTCAAATACATAAATTTTTCGCCGGGCTTGAAGGCTGGGACAAATAAAAATGACTTTTCGTTCATGTCCACTGGGTCAAATTTAGGATCATATGGGAGAAGAAAAATAAACGAAAATTAAAGCATAGCGGCGATAAAGGCCCTCGCCTCCCTTGAGACCGCGGGGACACATATATTCGGAGGATTGCATGTCGTGCTTTAAAGCAAATTTGGAGCTGTTTAGATGAAAACCCTTTAGCACAAAGTGTACGATTTAGGTGGTCATGTATTCCACCCAACATAGATTTTCATTTGAGTTTACGGTATGGCTGTAATAAACTTTTCTGTTTGCCCTAAGGTGTCCTATGGATGTACCAAGTTTTGTATTTCTACATTGGAAAAATTTACTTTCATTTTCCATAGAACCAATTATTTTGACTTTTCTAGGGGTCGCCACTGAGTCATTTTTCCTATTTTATTTTCAGGGACTTCAAATACATACATTTTTGCCGGCTTGAAGTCTGGGACCAAAAATGACTTTTAGTTGCACTGGGTCAAATTGAAAATCATTTTTCAGAAAAATTATAATAAAAAATATATACCAAATTATAATAAAATAAAATATACCTCGAGCAAAACGACAAGAAAAACGCCTGTCTATTTTACACACATGTGTTTAGCTCATTTTGCCCAAGTTTGGTGTCTGTGGAATGAAGCAGCTATTTTCTGTTGTTTTTTAAAAGAGAGGTTGTATTCTAAGTCGGTTCACATCTTCAATTTAAAATGGCCGCCTTCCCGTGTGTGATAAGGTGTGGTCCCTTTGGCTTTTTTGTTCATAAGCCCATACTGGATGTGTGTACCAAGTTTCATTTGCCTACGACAAACTAAAATTTTCACTTCCCATTGACTTTTTCCACATATTTGGGACGTTGCTATGGCAACACATTTATAGATAGGGGGTGGTTGTCATTGGCTTTTATGCTCCTCATGACATAGGAGATGTGTGTACCAAATTCCATGTCTCTATGACAAACTAAATTCTTGGGTCCCATTATAAGTTTGTAGGGGCGCTGGAGAGCCATTTCTAAAGATAACCCTTTATTTACATATCTTTGTGTTCAGGTCATGAATGTGCACAAACGCCTTTTTGGTTCCAACTCGATCCGAGAAGGCATTTGAGAGTTAAGATTTTATTTTCACAAAAATGGCCACCTCGTTACAGGCTTGCCACACCCATACCCGATAAGATATCAACAACAAAGTCACAACTTTGGTTGGCACACGTGTCTAGATGATACTCACCAAATTTGGGGCCATTTAAATTAAAACACAATGATTTGCATCTTCTTGCGCAAGGGTGCGATTTTAGTGGCCATGCGTTTCACCCCACATGGCGGACTTCCTGTTTAGTTTAGGGTGTGGCTGTCATAGACTTTTCTGTTTGCCCTGAGGTGTCCTATTGATGTACTAAGTTTCATTTTTCTACGTTGGAAAAAAGTTACTTTCACTTTCCATAGGCCCAATGTATTTTGACTTTTCTAGGGTCGCCACTGAGTCATTTTTCTTTTTTTTTTCGGGACTTCAAATACATATATTTTTGCCGGGCTTGAAGTCTGGGACCAATAAAAATGACTTTTAGTTGTTGGTTTACTGGGTCAAATTGAGAATCATTTTGCAGAAAAATTATAATAAAAATATATACAGAATTATAATAAAAAAATATAACTCGAGCAAAAAAGTCTAGAAAAACACTTGTCTCATTTACATACATGTGTTTAGCTCATTTTGCCCAAGTTTGGTGTCTGTGGAATGAAGCAGCTATTTTTGTTGTTTTTTAAAAAGAGGTGTATTCTAAGTCGGACCAAATTTTCAATTCAAAATGGCCGCCTTCCGTGTGTGATAGGGTGTGGTCCCCATTGGCTTTTCTGTTCATAAGCCCATGGTGGATGTGTGTACCAAGTTTCATTTGCCTACAACAAACTAAAAATTTCACTTCCCATTGACTTTTTCACATTTTTGGGACGTTGCTATGGCAACACATTTATAGATAGGGGTGGTTGTCATTGGCTTTTATGCTCATGACATAAGAGATGTGTGTACCAAATTTTATGTCTCTATGACAAACTAAATTCTTGGGTCCCATTATAAGTTTGTAGGGGCGCTGGAGAGCCATTTCTAAAGATAACCCTTTTATTTACATATCTTGTGTTCAGGTCATGAATGTGCACAAACGCCTTTTGGTTCCAACTCGATCCGAGAAGGCGTTTGAGAGTTAAGAGACGTTTTATTTTCACAAAAATGGCCACCTAGTTACAGGCTTGCTACACCCATACCCGATAAGATATCAACAACAAAGTTACAACTTTGGTTGGCACATGTGTCTAGATGATACTCACCAAATTTGGGGCCATTTAGATTAAAACACAATGATTTGCATCTTTCTGCGCAAGGTGCGATTTTAGTGGCGCTGCTTTCACCCCACATGGCGGACTTCCTGTTAAGTTTAGGGTGTAACTGTCATTGACTTTTCTGTTTGCCCTGAGGTGTCCTATGGATATACCAAGTTTCATTTTTCTGCGTTGAAAAAACTTACTTTCACTTTCCATAGGCCCAATGTATTTTGATTTTGTAGGGTCGCCACTGAGTCATTTTTCGTTTTTTTTTTTCGGCAACTTCAAAAACATACCATTTTCGCCGAGGTTGAAGTCTGGGACCAATAAAATGACTTTTGTGCATGTTCACTGGGTCAAATTTAGGATCATTTGGTCACAATAAAGATAAAAAAATAAAAAATAAAAAAATCCGAGCAAAACAATAGGCCCTCCTCGGCCATCACCGGCTCGGGCCTAATTAAAGCCGCAAGCGGCGATAAAGGCCCTCGCCTCCTTGAGACCGCGGGACACATGCACTCGTGCTTTAAAGCGTAAACTTCACGGTAAAAGGATTCAGAGGAGTTTTCTAAGACTCTAGCCGTGGCTCTGGAGGGCCTCCTCTAAAGGAAGGATCCTGGCAATTGGGAAATGGCATTTATTTCCCAAAGGTTGCCTCTTCACAGACCCATTACGACCACAGCCACAAATGTATCAAAAACAAATTGATAACTTTTTTTGCACACGTGTCTAGATGATACTCACCAAATTTGGAGCTGTTTAGACTTTAGACAGAAGGTGCGATTTAGGTGGTCACGCATTACACCCAACATAGTAGATTTTCTGTTGAGTTTACGATATGGCTGTAATAAACTTTTCAGTTTGCCCTGAGGTGTCCTATGGATGTACCAAGTTTCATTTTTCTACATTGGAATAAAGTTACTTTCACTTTCCATAGGCCCGATGTATTTTTACTTTTCTAGGGTCGCCACTGAGTCATTTTTCGTATTTTTTTCGGGGACTTCAAATACATAAATTTTTCGCTGGCTTGAAATCTGGGACCAATAAAAATGACTTTTAGTTGTATGTTTACTGGGTTAAATTGAGGATCATTTTGCAGAAAAATATGATAAAAAATATATACCGAATTATAATAAAAAAATATAACTCGAGCAAAAAGTCTAGAAAAACACTTGTCTCATTTACATACATGTGTTTAGCTCATTTTGCCCAAGTTTGGTGTCTGTGGAATGAAGCAGCTATTTTCTGAGTTCTTTTAAAAAAGAGGTGTATTTTAAGTCGGTTCACATTTTCAATTCAAAATGGCCGCCTTTCCGTGTGTGATAGGTGTGGTCCCCATTGGCTTTTTGTTCATAAGCCCATGCTGGATGTGTGTACCAAGTTTCATTTGCCTACGACAAACTAAAATTTTCACTTCCCATTGACTTTTTCCAAATATTTGGGACGTTGCTATGGCAACACATTTATAGATAGGGGGTGGTTGTCATTGGCTTTTATGCTCGTCATGACATAAGAGATGTGTGTACCAAATTTTATGTCTCTATGACAAACTAAATTCTTGGGTCCCATTATAAGTTTGTAGGGGCGCTGGAGAGCCATTTCTAAAGATAACCCTTTATTTACATATTTTTGTGTTCAGGTCATGAATGTGCACAAACGCCTTTTGGGTCCAACTCGATCCGAGAAGCCGCTTGAGAGTTAAGAGACGCTTTATTTTCACAAAAATGGCCACCTCGTTACAGGCTTGCCACACCCATACCCGATAAGATATCAACAACAAAGTCACAACTTTGGTTGGCACATGTGTCTAGATGATACTCACCAAATTTGGGGCCATTTAGATTAAAACACAATGATTTGCATCTTTCTGCTAAGTGCGAATTTAGTGGCGCTTTCACCCCACATGGCGGACTTCCTGTTAAGTTTAGGTGTGACTGTCATTGACTTTTCTGTTTGCCCTGAGGTGTCCTATGGATATACCAAGTTTCATTTTTCTACGTTGGAAAAAGTTACTTTCACTTTCCATAGGCCCAATGTATTTTGACTTTTCTAGGGCCGCCACTGAGTCATTTTTCGTATTTTTTTTTCGGGACTTCAAATACATACATTTTTGCCGGGCTTGAAGTCTGGGACCAATAAAAATGACTTTTAGTTGTTCGCTTACTGGGTTAAATTGAGGATCATTTTGCAGAAAAATTATAATAAAAATATATAACAAATTATAAAAAAAATATAACTCGAGCAAAAAAGTCTAGAAAAACACTTGTCTCATTTACATACATGTGTTTAGCTCATTTTGCCCAAGTTTGGTGTCTGTGGAATGAAGCAGCTTTTTCTGTGTACTTTTAAAAGAGGTGTATTTTAAGTCGGTTCACATTTTCAATTCAAAATAACCGCCTTCCTGTGTGTGATAGGGTGTGGTCCCCATTGGCTTTTTTGTTCATAAGCCCATGGTGGATGTGTGTACCAAGTTTTATTTGCCTACAACAAACTAAAAATTTCCACTTCCCATTGACTTTTTTCACATTTTTTGGGACGTTGCTATGGCAACACATTTATAGATAGGGGGTGGTTGTCATTGGCTTTTATGCTCGTCATGACATAAGAGATGTGTGTACAAAATTTTATGTCTCTATGACAAACTAAATTCTTGGGTCCATTATAAGTTTGTAGGGGCGCTGGAGAGCCATTTCTAAAGATAACCCTTTATTTACATATTTTTTGTTCAGGTCATGAATGTGCACAAACGGCTTTTTGGGTCCAACTCGATCCGAGAAGGCGTTTGAGAGTTAAGAGACGTTTATTTTCACAAAATGGCCACCTCGTTACAGGCTTGCCACACCCATACCCGATAAGATATCAACAACAAAGTCACAACTTTGGTTGGCACACGTGTCCAGATGATACTCACCAAATTTGGGGCCATTTAGATTAAAACACAATGATTTGCATCTTTCTGCGCAAGGGTTGCGATTTTAGTGGCGCGCGTTTCACCCCACATGGCGGACTTCCTGTTAAGTTTAGGGTGTGACTGTCATTGACTTTTCTGTTTGCCCTGAGGTGTCCTATGGATATACCAAGTTTAATTTTTCTACGTTGGAAAAAAGTTACTTTCACTTTCCATAGGCCCAATGTATTTTGATTTTGTAGGGGTCGCCACTGAGTCATTTTTCGTATTTTTTTTTCTGCGACTTCAAATACATAAATTTTTCGCCGAGCTTGAAGTCTGGGACCAATAAAATGACTTTTCGTGCATGTTCACTGGGTCAAATTTAGGATCATAGGTCGACAAGAAAGATAAAAAAAAAAAAAAAAAAAAAAAATCCGAGCAAAAACAATAGGCCCTCCATATCACCGGCTCGGGCCTAATAATCCGAGCAAAAACAATAGGCCCTCCCGGTCATCACCGGCTCGGGCCTAATTAAAATATTTTAAAAGAAGAGTGCAGATAAAAAACACTTTACACACTTTTTCTAAAGAGAAAATGTTTTTAACCTCCCCTTGAACACTGTTAAAGTTGAGGCTTGTTTTACTTCATCTGGCCTGTCCCAGATGTTCTCAGAGTCCGAGGAGGTTCATAAGCAACTATCATGTCAGAAATATATTCTGGTGCTAAACCATTAAGAGACTTGTAAACCAGCAGTGCTGTTTTAAAGTCTATTCTCTGAGCAACAGGAAGCCAGTGCAGAGATTTTAAAACTGGCGTAATGTGGTTGTTCTTCCTGGTTTTGGTGAGAACCCGAGCAGCCGCGTTCTGAATAAGCTGCAGCTGTCTTAACCCTCGTTTTGAGAGACCAGTGAGAAGGCCGTTACAGTAATCTAACCTGCTGGAGATAAAAGCATGGATAAGTTTCTCTAAGTCTGGTTGAGACTTAGAGAAACCAGACTTAGACTTTGGAAATGTTTTTAAGGTGATAAAATGCTGATGATGTAATTGACTTAATGATTTTAGAGAAAGAGACTCGAGGTGACTGCTTTTTGTGACACTTTGTCTTTTTTTCTGTGGCCCCAAGATGATTAGTTCAGTCTTGTTTCTGTTCAGTTGGAAAAAAATATTTTGCATCCACCCATCAATCTGTATAATGCAGTGACACAGTGAATGGATTGGTCCATTTTCACCTGCTGTGAGTGAAAGTCTGAGTCTAAGTCTGAGTGTCATCTGCATAATTATGGTAGGACACATCACAGCTGCGTATTAACTGGCCTAAAGGAAGCATGTAAAGATTGAATAATAGAGGTCCCAAGATGGACCCCTGTGGAACCCCACATGTCAGGGCCATTTGGTCTGATACACAGTTACCAACTGAAACAAAGTACTTCCTGTCTTCAAGATAGGACTGAAACCATTTAAGGGCAGTTCCAGTGATACCTATCCATTCCTCTAATCTTTGTGACAGGAATCCATGGTCCACTGTATCTAACGCAGCACTCAAGTCCAACAGAACTAAGACAGAGACTTTGCCTGCGTCAGTGTTCATATGGATGTCATTTGTGACTTTGATAAGTGCAGTCTTAGTCTGTGATGGGGCCTGAATCCTGACTGAAAAGGATCAAAGCAGTTGTTTAGTAATAGAAAGTCATTAAGTTGCTAATATACAACTTTTTCGATGACTTTCCCTAAAAATGGCAGGTTTGATATGGGCCGATAGTTGCTAAGCACTGTAGCATCAAGACTGCTCTTCTTTAGGAGAGGCTTAATGACAGCAGTTTTTAAGGCCCTTGGAAATGTTCCAGACTGTAAGGAATTATTGACTATATCAGTGAGTTGTGGTAACAAACTGCTTAGTACTGATTTTAGAAATCTAGTGGGTAAAACATCGAGGCAGCAGGTGGATAAACTCAGGCTGGAGACAGTTTTTTCAATTGTTCTGTCATGAATGGGTGTAGCAGATTAGTCTTTGAAATTCCCCACGGGTTAACTTTCCTGTCACTTTCATCATTGCCAGAGGCCTTCAGAGACAAGCTTGTATCTGAAGCCTGGAGAAGACTTGGTTAACACTGGTTTTCTTTCAGATAAAAGGCCTAAAGGCCAAAGTGTTTTATTAAGGACAGGAAATGTTATTAATGACTTTGTTTTTGCTTTCATAAGAAGTGGAACCTGGCTCTACCAGTCACCAGGTCAAAGGTGACTCATGACCAGGACAGAACCCTGGCGCCATGTCAAATAACCGTAAATTCTTGGAGATAAAGTTGTTGATTCAGCTTTACCCAGAACGTTCTTTAGCCATCCTGAAGGACATGTGGAATGTCTTTGAAAATAGACTTCTACAATGGTCAAACACTACCCCCTAGTGGTCAAATGGACGAATGACTCTAACCACCCGTCAAAGGACATTTCCGTGTTTATTCCATTAAAGGAAAATGTATTAAGATATTGTGTTGTTGATACTGTTCTTTCCAGGACGCGAAGCGTAACCAGGCAGAATGGCTCCTTACCCCAGTTTACGGTTTCCATTTTGTTTTAATGAAATGTAATGAATGTTCCAATAATATTCTGATATATGCATTTTCTCTGTACAATCCTACAATTACGAATGTTTTGTGTGTTTTATGAAAAAAAAAACAACAAATACATTGCAAAGCAAGGAATGTTTTAAAACTTAGTTTAACTCAGTTTAAATTTTCCAAAGCGACTCCCATTTTGCCGGAAAGAGAGCGCGAAACACACCCCCGCGCTCAGGTATATAGCAAATGGCTGCTAAAAATGCTTCCTCCAAGCCTGCTAACAGACAAAGGTTATTTTGGCCTTTTTGTTTTTAAAGACCATGCCTGCTCACCTAACGAGCACTCGCAGAAGCAAGTTTGAACCAGTGAAAGTCGACCTCTAAGACTACTTTTCCAGTGAGTCACAGTTTATTTTTAAAGACTTAATTTTTCCTGCTATCCGGAAGTCTGCTACTGGCCTAACAAAGCTAGCTTCAACAGAACGTTTCCGCCTCAACGCTACACCGCCGCACAGCGACCCATCTGGAGTGGCGTGCACGTTACAACCACTCTACCTTTCGGAACCAGGCAGGACGCGCCAAATTCTGGAGAAAACTTTGGAACTTGTCTCCCTGCACCGATCCCAAGACCAGAGTGAGTTTTGCACGTGGCACACACAAAGCCTGGCGGCATAAAAACGTAGTCTGTCAAGCACTGTCTTGGTAGACCAAGCTGCTTCCCTCAAATTCCCCTTTTGTTAAGTTTCCATAATCTAGATTAACATATCTAAACATTCCTGGGTTCACAATACCCTCTGAAAGAAAATGTTTATCCCTTGTTGTGTCAATCCTTTCCATGTTCCCATCATTTTATTCATTGTTCATTTGTGTAATTGTTAATAAAATCCCATAAAATACATTAATGTTTCTCTGTTTATATTAAGTAATGTTCAAAAACCAGGAGAATTCTCTTCCTTCAGACTATTGAGACCTGACTAAACCTAACAGTTTCTTTGGACCTGTCAAAACCAGAGTAGTGCCCCTTTTTAATTAGAAATTAATTTTAATAAATTCATATTAATAGCAAGGTTAATTATTAAATTATTAAAAATTAATCTGATAGACATATCTATGCAACAAGTTTGCTACATTGGGTGTAAAATGTGTTAACCCACACTTCACTTCCTGCTCTCAGACAAGGCGGACCTACTGCTCCTCCTGTTATCTGCTTAAGTGTGCTTCTGTACAGTCTTGTCTTGTCATAAAAAACTCTTTCCTTTGACTCTACTGCTTGCTGGACTACTAAGAAAACTGGAAATGGATCTAATTAACTGGTCTCTGAGCGCAATTGACACACTTTTTTCCCAAAAGAAGGGTGCACCGGGAGAACCCATTTGCCCTGGCGGTACCTCAGCGGCAGGCTGCACACGGGACGCCTGGAAGAACTGGCAAGTTCTGTGTTTACAAGTTCTGTCCGTGGAGGATGTCGAGGATGTATTCATTTTCGGATTTATGATAATGGGGTTCCTGATTTTTGGTCTTGGGACTGCCTTAAACTATCGCAAAATTTGTAAGACAGTGGCCTTTAAAGCTTCCCAGCCGCTGTCTGCTGAAATTAAACAGTGCTTCTGTGATGTGAGTGACAAGTTGAAGGGATTACAACAGTGTGTTGCACAGTGCGAGGAGCTGACTCGTATCATCTCAGCCCGGACTGCGTACACGGAGAAAAGAGTGGATTTGATCGAGAATCAGACCTGTGAGCTGCTACGCAGTACTACAGGGCTGACTACAAAACTGGATGAAACATCAAAGCTACTTCACGAATCGGACGCACGCACCTGACGCTGAAGAACCAGAACTGATTGACTACGATCCGGACAAATTACCGAAGATTAAAATGGATAAATTACAATTTCTGTTTCCTTTACCTCTGCCCCAGTCCCTTCTCTCGATTAGAAGTCTGGCCAGCAGCTGGTCTTATCTTATCTTAGTGGTACTCCCTGTACTCCAACAAGGACAAGGCCAAGGGACTCTCACACACAGTTCCGTTATACACCTCAAGGCCTCCTACCACTATCACATCCCGTCTGACATTTGACTGACTCTCTCCTCTACTGCCCCCTCCCCCTCGTAAGCCACTGAAAAATTCCATCATGTGACCGCGTGTGCTGTTATCCTGTTACTGTGATGTGTAAAGTATGTCTTTGTATGTTGTAACAGCTACTGTTGTTATGTATGTTATGTTTGTAAAATGCTCTATTTCATTTTCCTGAAGACCACAGCGCCTGAATAATGGCTGCACGTGAAGCACTTTGTGACTATGTCTCTGAAAGGTGCTATTTAAATAAACTTTCTTCTTCTTCTTCTAGTTGGCGGCAGTGTTGTTGTATGTCCTTTGGATTATATCGCATGTTTAATGCCTTGAACCTTGTCGTTGAAAAACAACAACAAACTCACGACAAACATATTTAGTGGTGGAAACTAATTCTGGGGTTTGTTAATCTGTTCACTGTAGCAAATAGGACACGTGAGTTTTTACTGCTGTTGTTGAAAAATATTTCTCTTGCTTTTTGCAAAGTTTTAACTGAAAACAAGCAAATTTTCTTTGTATAACTCATAATGAATTAAGAGCTTCAATTTATGCCATTTTCTTTCGGCTTTTTGACATTCCCTTTTCTGTGCCCTGACAGAATGAGCATTGCTCCACGATGCCTTTTGCTTCATCCTGATCACTTTAACCTTAACAGGAGCAATGGTGTCCATAACCATGGGCGGCAGTAGCTCAGTGGGTACAGCGGCCGTCATTCGATTGGCGGGTGGGCGATTCCCCGCTCGAAACATCCCAAAACATCATAACATCCCGCTCTCCCCCCACAACTGTCGTGTCCTTGGGCAAGACACTTAATCTACCTTGCCTCAGTGGTGTTCCAGCTGTAACACTGGTAAATGGAAGCTTAATGTAAAGCGCTTTGAGTGCCTACTACAGAAGGTGGAAAAGCGCTATATAAATAAATACATAACATTAAAAACACCTGAAGTATAACAATTCAACAAATCATCAACTTGACCTGATGAGGCATTTTCAAACCTGACTGCCTCCATAAACTTTGTCCTGTGTTATCATTAATGTGTCTCTTATGCAGACATCCCAACCTACAAAAAGTCATTTCAGGGAGGTATCCCCCCCCAAAAAAAAAAAAAAAAGGAGGAAGGAGGACAAGGATATGACCAAGGATTTCACCACAGAACATGACTTTACTTGTATACCGAAATACAGCTGAATATAACAGAACAATGAAGTATTACATACGCACCAAATGATGTTTGACACTTATAAGACAGGGGTACACTTTCATGTAGTCTGCCGTAAAATGTGTCTTATACTTTTTTTTGTGTGTCACTCTCCCTCTTTGTGCTCTTTCTCATTGTGCTACTGTTTCTAGATATAAGACATAACTGATTAATTTGGTTTGGGAGAAGAGATAAAAGCCCGCCCACACTGACAATTGATTTGTTGATTTGTGGAAACAATCAGGATGCTCTCTGTCTTACAAGCGCTTCGCACACACGCACACTAGGACACACACGCAAGGTCTCTCGCTCCCTCTCCCTCTCTGCCGTGCGCGCGCTACACGATTTGAAACACTCTCGCATGCGCGCTCTTGCTCGCTCGCTCTAGATTCCGGGAGATATTAACTAATTTGCGGGCATCAGGGAGCCGCTATCAATATGCGGGAGACTCCCGCAACTTCCGGGAGACTTGGGATGTCTGCTTATGTACAAGTGTAGGTCCAGCAGCAACTTTTGGAATTATGGACAGATGAAAAAAGACACAAGAATGATCAGATAGAGCAACATCAATCACAGTGACATCTGAAATATGAACACCCTTAGTATTGACCAGGTCCAGAGTGTGACCTCTGTTATGGGTCGGCTCATTAACATGCTGACAAAGACCAAAAGTATCAAGAATAGTACAAAGTTCTTTGGCATTTCTGTCACAAACATTATCCACATGCACATTAAAATCACCAGATATGACTATTTGTTCAAATTCTGTGCAAATAACCGAAAGCATTTCAGTAAACTCATTAATAAAATCATGACATTGTTGGGGTGGTTTGTAAAGAACTACATATAAAATAGATGGAGAAAACCTCAACTCCATTTTGAATGACACATACTCAAATGATGAAAACTCTCCAAGTGATAGCTTCTGGATAAGAATATTATCTCTAAAAAAGGCACATACACCACCACCCTTTTTTCTTTCTTGTATACATTTGGATACAAGGTGCGTCTCAGGTTGATAAGTGGTTTATTATGACAAAAAGTCCTGGAACAGCAGAGGCCCTCAGTGTCCTAATCACTGATAGCAGTCGTGATGCTAACCAAGGATTTTGGAGCTGGTCTGGGAGGAGGTTGAGGGGGTTTGACACGAGTGCTTTATCTGAGTCTTGAGACACTGAGGCTACAGTCTCCTCACTGTCTGCACTGCTCACAGATTTTGCCATCAGTTTTGGTCCGGTGCTTGTTGGGGCCTTGCATGTTGGGGGTCCTAGGCATTTGCTTACTCTTGGCTAATGGTAAGCACTGATTGCTGTTCACAGTCACAAGCTCATGCAGTTTGCAATGGCTCCAAATAAAGAGGCCTACTAATAGGCATGAAAATGATACAGTGAAAAGAGGCAATGTTATATCTACAGCACAGTATCTTGCTATTCAGTTTGAACTTCCTCTTTCATTTATCAGCGCACTTTAGCACTGCTGAATGATCTTGCGAGTAAGATCAGGGTGACTGGAAAAATCTGGACTGGTGTTCTATAGTTTATGAATTTCCCACTGACTAAACAGAACAAATTTGACTTTGATTGAAGAGAAAGTGGCTGCAGGTGTATGAAAAATATGGTCTTCAGACTTTGAGAACACCTGTTACTGTTGCCTTTATGTGAAACGTCAGTGGTTTTTGTTTTGAACTTAACATAAAGTTATCACTCATAGTAAGAATTAAAATGAACCAGTGGTAAAGATATTACATTTTAACTTCACAAAATACTCATGTAAATTTGTATAAACTGCTAAATTTGTATAAACTGCTAAAACAAAGTTATTTAAACAAAAAAGCGTCAGCTAAATGAATAAATGTATTTAAACAACACAATTTTAGAGGCGAAGTTGATCAATACTTACTCGTTGTCTGGTGTGAGCTGAACCGGTTCATTAGTGAACTGTGTGTCGAAGTTTTCCAATCCGTATTCATCTGTGATCTGAGGCTTGAAGGGCGGCGTCACCTCCTTCTTCTCCAACTGCAAAAACAACAAACATTGGCATGAACATTATGCATTGAACCTGTCTTTAATCAGGACTTTCAAACACAAAAGGTTAAACTAATGACAGGTGGTGTTACGTCGAGGCCTGGTTAGTGGCTGGAGGTCAGTGAGGTACCAAGAGCAATGATAGGCTGGACTCAAGGAGTTGACATGTTCCACTGTTTTTCTGTTTTCCTTTCCCGCTCTGCCCTGTTCATACTGTCGTTGTGTCCTTGGGCAAGACACTTAACCCACCTTGCCTCCAGTGTCCGGAGCACTGGTGTATGAATGTGTGTGACTGTAGAGGTGTGTTTGGTGGTGGTAGGAGGAGGTTGAGCGCCGTGTGTATGGCAGCCCCCATCTCTGTCTGCCCCAGGTGTGGATGTGTGTGAATGGGGTGAGTGGTAAGCACGTTGTAAAGCGCTTTGGGTGCCTGAGAAGGGTGCAAAAAAGCGCTATATAAATGCATTCCATTTACCATTTACCATTCCTTCTTTTTCAATAAATATTAAAGGTCTAGGTACAATATACACAAGTACAAGGGAAGCATGAGGAGCTCCGGCCTCTCCAACAGCAGCTCTTGAATGATAAGTTGAGGCGCCTTAAATACATCCCAACTACCTGGGTAGAAACCAAACCCACCCCATAGGTACCTACATTAACATAAGCTTTTGCTGAAACCATGTTAGTACCCTCCAGACAAATAATCCAAACCATAAACCATATTTAAAACCCAACACAATTCACAAACCCTAAAACCAAATACCTAGACTTCGTTAAAACACATAAACCATAAAACACAGTTTAGTTGCTCCCCTCTCCATTCATCCAAGTTAACCTTTTTAGTGTTGGTTGTTCCCTTGGGGACTCTTTTAGCCAGACACCTGGACACAAGGAACAGAGTGGTGAGTAAACTCTAACACACACAGCACCAAACACCTTTAAAACACACTCCACCACAACTCAACACCAAACACACAATTACACATCAATTGCACATTTCTCAATCCATTCTAATTGTTTGTTCTCCCCCCGCAGACCGGCAGCCATCATCCCAAGCGCAGATCCACAGGTGAAACTATAAAACAATCAATAAATTATTTCTTAAAACCAATCATGTGCAATGTCATTCTTTATGTGCAAATTTGTGTTTGCTTAAAGTGCTGCGTGCTCCACTACATTTCTGTAACAAACTGTTACCTGTGTTCGTTACAGGTGCAATTACAGCCGCATGACTGGATTTACCATATTTCCTAAAGTTGAGAATTCTGATTAGACTGCTTAGACTATGAGACCAACCTTTGTTCCACAATCCACTTTTGTGTGATTGCGACATTTATCTCCCATCTCTTTTCCCGTACTCTGCTTTTGCAGGACACAGTATTATGGGTGACTAGACCAAATATGTCCAGCACTTTTAATGGGCCTCATTTAAACACTTACTGAGGGTGACGTTCTAAAGAGTAAAGAGAAAACAAGTGAATGGAGATGTCAGTACCAGTGGTGTGACCGACACAGTTTCTGTTTCTATGGTTACAAAGCGGCACTTTCTGGTAAAAGTGTCATGTGGATACTGCAGCTGCACAGTTCTCTCCGGTTTTATATGTTGTTCTTGTTTCCTGTGTGTTTTGTGGTGGTTCCCTGCTGCTCTTTTTTTTTTTTTTTTGAAAAAACATTAATTAGCGTCTAATGCTTCAAAGAAAAGAATATACAGTAGCTTCAAACGGACAACAACTCAACAACAACTCACTTTTCCCTTTGTATCACTCTGTACCCCTCCATCTTTCCCCATTTACATTGTGCATCTCCTTTTGACACATACTGTATTCCTGCTCTTGTCAAGCTTAATTTTAGCCTAGTTTTCACCAAGCAGCACCAAGCTCTGCACACTTTAGTACAGGTCTGTGATTTGACAAAAGTGTGTAAAAGGTCCCAAGATGAGTACAGTCCTGTAGTGTCTCACCCTGGACAACACTTTGTTAAGATTTACACAGTGTAACTGGTACACAGTGCAGATTCTCACGAAAAGCAACTCAAGTGACTACAGCACTGAGTGGGCAATCATTTTCTGTGCACACGAGGGAACAACAGAGGTGTGTATGAGGCAAGCAGACAATCACAATTACAGTCCAGGATTGGACACTTTGAGAAGGACAGGTCATAGCGAAAACCCCCCGCCCCCTGCAACTTGGGCTAGTGGTGTGTTGAGACCAACCTGAGCAAAGACAAGCATAGATTTAAAGTGAGCTCAACTCTATGCAAATGTGGATTGCCATTTCATTTTTTTTTAGGACAGCGTACAATATACATTAAGCCGAAGCACAGATGCTATACCAGACAAGCTTAACATTTACATTTATTCATTTAGCTGACGCTTTTATCCAAAGCGACTTACATTGTTCTAATGTAATTACCAGTGTTACAGTCACTGGAAGCAAGGTGGGTTAAGTGTTTCCATGTGTACATGTTTTTGGTGGTAGACACAGGGAGAATTGAACCCAGGACCTTCTTGCTGTGAGGCAGGAGTGCTAACCATTTTGCCACTGTGCCACTGAAGTGACATCTGAGTGATGGGTGGAGCTCAATACTAAAGGCTGTTGACTGGACGAGAGAGGATCCTGGCTTAGGTGCTAATAAGAATCTTGTCTCATTCTTATGACACAGAAGCAGAGATGGGGACTCGTCATAGCGACTTGGACTCAAGTCGCACTTAAGTTGTACTTGACTTGGACTTGTGGCCAAAGACTTGAGACTTGACTTGGACTTGCCAAAAAAGTCTTCTCTGTACAGAAGTCAAGGTTATATGCTGCAATGAACACTAATGTTGCACATGCTCAATATGTTTGGACATTACAAAGCAGGAAACAACCGGAGACTATCTCTTCAGTATTTCTGCTCCAATCTTTGATCTCACTATATTTGCTTGATTCCTTTCTGACCTTAAGTTTATGCACTGTTTAAGTTTCTAACAATGTCCATCTCCACCAACTACAGTGGAAACAGAAGACAGATCGGGGCTGCTGAACCGAACCACAGCGTGGAAACAAGACGTTAGTGTCTCCTCACATTTTGTCTTGTTTTTGTGATTTTAAAACATTTTTACAAGTTTCCCTGTGGGACATAAATCAAAATGATTACATTAACAATGGGAAACAACACACACCTTAAAGAACTGCAAAGACAACAGGAAAGTGGTTATGTTGTCTTTATCCAATTGTTCTGCCCTTCGGTTAAAAAGCTTTAGATTAAAAATGTAAAGTTTTTGTAATACTACTGGGGCGGCAGTAGCTCAGTGGTAGAGCGGCCGTCCTTCAATCGGAAGGTAGTAGAATCGATTCCCGCTCGCCCCACAGTTCATACTGTCGTTGTGTCCTTGGGCAAGACACTTAACCCACCTTGCCTCCAGTGACTGTAACACTGGTAATGTAATGTAAGTCGCTTTGGATAAAAGCGTCTGCTAAATGAATAAATGTAATAACTTAGTTCATATTTCATCATCATATTTCATAATTAATTTGTTGCACTTTATGGTAAAATTGGTAATCATCTAAAATCATCTTATATGCAGACAGTATTAGTTTACCTGTGCTTAATTGTGAAGACTTAGTCAGTCACTGCAATGCATTATGGGTAGAAGTTCATGAGAAAAACGTGTTGTCAACTACTTGGAGCTGCTCCAAGTAATCTACATTTTGCGTACACCTCCGAAATCAATGGCTTTAAGTTTATTGGTCGTTTAAGAGCTAAAGTGACATGGATGTGTAACTTTTATATCATTTATAAGCACTGTTGTAGATTGTTTTTTATACATGTTTATTTCCAGGAAATAGACCTAGCCCTTGACCAATTCTAGCATAAAGACGTTTGAAACCTGAGGCCCTGGGAGAGAACACTCCCTCCTAGCTCCATAGCTACAGTCAGAAGTCGCAGATTGAAGAAGAGAATAACAGTTAGATTGTCTAATCAGACAAATCTGATTCAAATCCCCTGCAAACAGATAAAGTCTGGTTCTGCTCAAACAAACTTGAAACTTGCAGTGTTCAATGTCAGGTCTTTGGGAAACAAATCATTTTAAATTAATGATTTTATAACGTCAAATAAGCTTGATTTTATGTTTTTAACAGAAACATGGTTAGACAGCATGACTGGAAATGCGGTCATTATTGAATCCACCCCGTCGAATTTTATATTGTATTCAAATGTATACGGGAAAACAAAAAGGGTGGTGGTGTATGTGCCTTTCTTAGGGATAATATTCTTATCCAGAAGCTATCACTTGGTGAGTTTTCATCATTTGAGTATGTGTCATTCAAAATGGAGTTGAGGTTTTCTCCATCTATTTTATATGTAGTTCTTTACAAACCACCCCAACAATGTCATGATTTTATTGATGAGTTACTGAAATGCTTTCGGTTATTTGCACAGAATTTGAACAAATAGTCATATCAGGTGATTTTAATGTGCATGTGGATAATGTTTGTGACAGAAATGCCAAAGAACTTTCTACTATTCTTGATACTTTTGGTCTTTGTCAGCATGTTAATGAGCCGACCCATAACAGAGGTCACACTCTGGACCTGGTCATTACTAAAGGTGTTCATATTTCAGATGTCACTGTGATTGATGTTGTTCTATCTGATCATTCTTGTGTCTTTTTCCATCTGTCCATAATTCCAAAAGTTGCTGTTGGACCTACTGTTGTAAAAAAGAGATACATTAACGATAACACCAGGACACAGTTTATGGAGGCAATCAAGTTGATGATTTGTTGAATTGTTATACTTCAGGTGTTTTAAATGTTATGGGGACCATTCTGTACCATTTGCTGTGTTGGCCTTTCAAATTTTTATTTTCAAATGTTTTTACAAACATTTTGAAGTTAGACTTAGTGAGGGACTCTTTCTTTCCAGACTTCCGTTGGCTTGTTTGCTAAATAACCCTCATCAGAGATAACACGAGCATGGCACCTTTATAAATTTAGCCAAGATGTAATATAGGATGTAACTGTTATCATTGTTTGCCTTGTTACATTCACATCATGTCAGATTACAGTAGTCTGTTTATTGTAATAAAAAAATCCATCTACTGGTCTCTCAGTTGTGAATAAAGTTAACATTAAGAGAGCAGGAGTGGGTGCTCAGGATGAGAGAAGCTCTGACAGCCGGTTCAGCAGCACACTAGACCCTGGCACAGACTGTATTTAACAGACGGTGGCTAAAGGATCTCGGGATGTTTTTTTAGTAAGAGTCTTTTACTCACTAATCTATGTTTTGTTAGTAGGCTATATACCAGAGCTGAATGTGTAAGGCTTTTTTGTTTAAATTATCAACCCAATGAAATTGACATTAGATGATTTTTATATATACTTTGACAATATTTTCACTTTGCTCTGTAGGTCAACTTCCTTTCAAAACCATGTACTCAAGTGTGTATTTTTCCTTCTCATCTCCAGTTTATGAAGCGCAGACCCTTCTGGCTGCACTGGACTAAACTCAGAACTACCAGCCAACCAACTGTAAGTCAACCATAAAGGTCAAGTTAGTAAGTAACTCATTCCTAAGTCACTCTTTTTTGTATTTCATATTTTTGTAGCCTGAAAAAATATGTTGCTGATGTCAACTGTTAAATGTATTGTTCTGCAGACAAAGATGGGTCAAAGAACTCAAAGCTCTACCACTCAAGCGGACACATGACTCTTTGGCCCTGGAGTTGTGCTCCCACGAGACAGTGATGCAATGCCACATTTCTTTATTATAGATATGTACAGGAAAGAATGTCTGTTTGTACATACACACTGTATAAAACGTGCAATTAAATGGCTTCACCCAACCACTATGAGTTTTATCATTCATATTCTTAAAAATGGCAAAAAAAAAAAAACATTCTGCCAGGGTAACTTATGAGAACAACTGTATGTGGGGAAAGCCGGAATCGTGCAGGAATCAAACCGCCAACCTTCCGGTTATAGCATGACCGCTCTATTGCCCCCCTCAGAAAACTATTACATACATTTGTGGGATTATTATATTTGTAGGGACATATTACATTTCTGCATCTAACACTGGAAAAAAGTGTGGCAGGTAAATAATATTCAAAGGTGTCATCTCTTCAGAGAGTCTCCCTCGGATCTGTCTGATTAATATTAATAGGTGCTGCTGTCAGGTCTGAAGACAGGTTTGTGCTGGCAGGGCAGAGTGCAGCGCTCATCTGCCTCTCACTGTTCTGTCAACTTCATTTTGGTGTGTACATCAAATGCTCAATGGCAGTGCTTATTAACACTCTGCCAATTGTTTTCTTCCTCTTTCAAGCCTATACACTGCTGCCGTTCAAACCAACTGTCCCAAGTCAGTGGAACCCCTTAAAATGGACTCGAGTAAGGGCGCCACCATACAGCAATCTAATGGCAACTTTACAAGTGTAATAATCATGTTTACAGTCTGTAATTTGATTAATATTTCCATTTATGCTATCTGAAAACTATTGTTTTACTCTGCAGTAAAAGCCGAAAAACCCGGATGTAACCGCCATTTTATTGCCCTGTGGTAAGGACTAACCCTAACCCTATTGGTGAATAGGGGAGCAATGGGCGGATAGATATCCATATTTCTTTACAATCATTGGTACAGAAAAGGTCAAGTAAAAAGCCTCGGTGGCTTACCTGGAAGAGTGCATACCACATACTTAAGGCAACCCAGGTTCCAATCTGGCTTGGGTTATTTATAAATGGAAATATTAACCACTTTCAGTCTTTCTCGTAGAAGCCATTTCAGGAGTGTTTTATTTTTATTTTTTTTACAATAGAAATGCAGCTGAAAGACCCAAAAGACTAGTCTCCTTTGGCCTTAGGATTAGAGTAGAGGAGCAGTAGTGGCTGCACACACTTATTCACAGATACACTGTCCGTCCCAAAAAAAAAAAACAATTCGCACAATCCAAATCCATTGCTGGAATACCCTGTCCTTCAGTATATCCAGGTGGTCAGCTGATCTCATTATTTTGGCACACGTTGCTGAGCGTAGACCTGTCCAACTGAAGCTGCTCCAGATCATAGCCCTGTCCCCACAGGCTTGTACAGGAGGCACTAGACATGATGGAAGCGTCCAATCTTTAAAAAAACCCTCTCCATTAACAACATGAACCATGCTTGTGGGGGCGGTGTTTAATGAGAGCGGTGCCCTGCTCGGCGCGATTGACATTAGGGTGGGCGTGCAGTGTTTTTTCACTGTTTGTTGTCGTTACATTTGTTGGAACACAGCTGACAGCTTGTAAAGTGGAACTCCACATCAGCTGTCAGCGCTGCCTGTCACTCAAACAACAAGGACTAAATTAAAAATGTGCGCTTAAGCCAACATGTCAGCTCCTGGTTTTTATAACTTTTTTAAACTTTCTACAGTGGATTACAGCTCTGTGATCATATTTGGAATATTTCAGTGGAGAGATGTGTCTCTCCGCTGCTGCTGCACATACTGGTCTCGGGCCGAGTACCAAAACTTTATTTTTTTTTTCAAACCTGAAGTTTTTGCTATCTTTGCTACCTTAAAAAGTGGGAGGCACTTATGCAAACTGTTGTAATTCCTACAAAGTTCACCTGATTTGGATGTAAATACTCAAATTAAAGCTAAAAGTCTGCAGTTAAAGCACATCTTGTTCGTTTTATTTCAAATCCATTGTGGGGCCAAAAAGATAAGAATTGTGTCGATGTCCCAATATTTAGATTTGTTTTTGATTTTGGATTTATACTTTATATTTTAACTTTAATATCCACTTATTCAAAGTACCTAGCCTTATATAAAAATTTAATTGTATGTAAACGCATGTAGAATTTGAATTTATTTATGTTAATTTATAAACTTACAAATAGACAAACATTAGCCTATATTTTAAATAAATATGGGAACATTTGACATTTTCTTAGGGACTGTTGGAACTGGCTTTTGGGACGGTACTGAGCTGGTGATGAAAAAGTGGGTCTTTAGCCATGATTTGTAAAATAATAAAAGGGCACTTGTTCACTTCTAATTTGCCTCAACTCATTTCATAAAAGAAAATCATGTCAAAATCGAATCGTGAGATCAGAATTTTCAATCAAATCGTGAGTCAATTGTTACATGAAACAACCTGAAAGTCTGAAACAAATACAGAAAAATTTAAAAAAATAGTTATCCTGGGCCCTTGAATTGTAGGAGACTATCTGGCCTTATATCTAATTCAGTGCAATCAACATTGGCCAATTATTGCTGTTTTGCCTTAATTTGATAGTATTAAGCCACTGAGCCACCACCACAGTTCATACTGTCTTTGTGTCCTTGGGCAAGACATTTAACCCTCCTTGCCTCCAGTGGTGTTCCAGCTGTAACACTTACATAAAGCGACTTAAGTCACACTAAGATTACAAATCTTTTTTGCAGGGGAATCCTGGCTCCATTGGGGGAGGGTTACATGCCAGCCTCACATTGCTACACTCCACGATTTATGCACTTCTTTATATGCATTATTGACAGTGCATGTTTTAAAACTAAACATAAAATATGATTTATATCTCACATGGGAGCACAATTTTGTTCTACCATGTCCCAGGTAGAATATATAATATATATATATATATGTATATATATATATATATATACTGTATATATATATATATATATATATATATATATATATATATATATATATGGTGTGACTCAGGTGGCCCCTATTTAAGGATGACGCCATCAGCACTTGTTGAACAAGCATTTGAAAGCCTAAGAAAAATGGGTTGTTCGAGATATTGTTCAGAAGAACAGCGTACTTTGATTAAAAAGTTGATTGGAGTATTGGAAAACCTATAAAGAGGTGCAAAGAATTATAGGCTGTTCAGCTAAAATGATCTCCAAATGCCTAAAATTGTGAGCAAAACCAGAGAGACGTGGAAGAAAATGGACGACAACCATCAAAATGGATCGAAGAATAACCAGAATGACAAAGGCTCAGTCAATGATCAGCTCCAGGATGATCAAAGACAGTCTGGAGTTACCTGTAAGTACTGTGACAGTTGAAGACGTCTGTCTGAAGCTAATCTATTTTCAAGAATCCCCCGCAAAGTCCCTCTGTTTAAAAAAAAGGCATGTGCAGAAGAGGTCAATTTTTCCAAAGAACACATCAACTGGCCTAAAGAGAGATGGAGGAACATTTTGTGACTGATGAGAGTAGATTTATTATTTATTTTTGGGTCCAAGGGCCACAGACAGTTTGTGAGCTTGGTTCAAGAAGCGCTATCCTGATGGGGTCATCTCCAAACCTAAAACAATGCAGTGATGGCAAAAAATGTGACCACGAGCTTTGCTGATAATTCTGTATATGGACAATTTTTATACAAATTAACTTTTTTGCCCAAACATGTTTCTCCTACTATGGTGTTGGGCCTATTTATCACATACCAGGGATTAGTGTTGTCTTGATACTGGAATTTCTAACTTCGTTACGATACCTTCAAAAATATCGATATTCGATACCATTTTCGATACCAAAGGGAAAACAACTGTCACAATATTATTATTTTTTTATTTTTTATTTAAAGATAAATATAACATGTCTAGATTGAACATGACAATGAGGTATATTTTACATTAACAAAAATGTCTTGAAGTAGTGCAGGGGTCTTCAATTAAAATCAGCCGAGGTCCGCTTAGTTAACTTTCCTCACTGTGAGGGGTATGTGTTTGAATATAATTCTTTAAAACTGGAGTACCCGGAGGAAACCTACGCAGACACAGGGAGAACATGCAAACTCCACACAGAAAGGCCCTGCCCTGGATGGGAATCGAACCCAGGACCTTCTTGCTGTGAGGCCAGAGTACTAACCACTCTGCCGCTACATGAGGAGGATGTTTGAGTGTTTAGCTTTCACCAAACACAGCTCACAGACAAAAGTAAAAAACTACAAAATCAAAAGAGGCTAAAGCTCAGGACCTGGTGGTTTATTGACAACAGCCTGGAATTCTACATATAATGCCTAGTCCTCCTTTAAAACATGTGAGAACATTTTAAATACAAAATCATCAAATCAAGTCAAAACATATTTGTTAAACAAATATGACAAAGATGCCTGTCATAATTGATCTCTTTCTATTGTCATTCCTCTGAAAACAACAGGAACAAGGGAAAAAGCACTGAGCATTTCTTTAGCATTATCTGTTATTGTTTAATTTGCAGGTTCATCTTTAAACATTTTCAAAATTTAAAATAGAAAAATTTATTTCCTGTATTTTTCCCGTGTGGGGTAACATTTTAAGTAAAATGTTTATGATTAGTTCTGTAACAGGATTAGGATTCACACAGAAACTGACACAACTTAAGGAAGACTTAACCTGTGTCACTCATCTCCAAACCCTCCTGTGTTGGGTTCAAATGAACGTGAATAGCATGAGCTAATTACTCACGTTGTTTGTAAATTAGGTCAAATTGACTTACTTAATTTACATACTTAACCTACGACAGAATAAAGAAGTTGAGAGACAAATGTACAACTCACCACATTAGACGTCCTCACTTCCCTCTGAGCGAGTCTTTTTAATCCTGACATGAAAACTGTCCAGTCCTGGTTCAGTTCTGGATTCATTCACTGATTATCAAAGCAGCCGGGACTAGAGGATAAAGGGCTGTTGTTCAGCTTTGACACTGACACGGAGCTGAGGAGCTGTATTTTCTGATTAAAATAAACGTTCCCTCTCCGTCCATAATGTCAGTGAATCTTAATTATGGACTGGAGACTAAGGCTCAATTTTTAAATTTTAGTCGTTTCTAACTCATTATCAGGCTACGCTAAACATGTTGAAATTTCCCGCTGCTCTGTCCGTAACCATAGTAACCTGAGGACCCGCGTGTGTAGACGTAGAAGTGCCGGTTCAAAAATATGTTTTACACAATGGGCTTGTAATTATGAATAATGTCTTGCGGTCCAGATCGCGGTCCGCCTTTTGAAGACCCCTGAGGTAGTGCACTTGTTCAAAGGCCTCTCAGATTGTCATACATTCAGAAAATAGTGCAAGTAAAAAAATCCAAAGCTCAGCTGGTATCGATACTTCGGGAAATGAGTATCGTATCGTTTGAGATATTTCAGTATCAATATTTATCGAAATATCAATATTACACTACCAGGGATCATGGTTTAGTTTGCATATGTCAAAATACTTGAAGAGGTCATGTTGCCTTTTGCTGAAAAGGACTTGCCCTTGAAATGGTTGTTTCAATAAGACAATGATCCCAAACACACGAGTAAACAAGCAAAGTCTTGGTTCCAAACCATTAAAATGAATGTTATGGAGTCCCCAGCCCAATCCCCGGACCTTAATCCAATCAAGAACATGTGGGGTGATATCAAAAATGCTGTTTCTGAAGCAAAACCAAGAAATGTAAATGAATTGTGGAATGTTGTTAAAGAATCATGGAGTGGAATAACAGCTGAGAGGTGCCACAAGATGTGAAGCAGTTTTAAAAAACTCTGGTCATACAACTAAATATTAGTTTAGTGATTCACATGATTGCTAAATCCTAGAAACAAAAACATTTGTACAAAATAGTTTTGAGTTTGTACAGTCAACGGCAGACACTGATATTTTTTTTAACACACCCCTTTCAACTAATTGCCCGATTGCACAGCCTTAAGAGCGTGCATATCATTAATGCTGGATCTTGTTTGTTTTCTGAGAATCTACTGCACCTATAAATGCAATAAATAGGATTTCTTTGACCATATTCTCATTTTATCCATAATTTACAATTTCAAGCTGTATAAATTTGTGTATACACAAATGTGTATTTGTGTAATGAGGGAGGGTGTGGCCTAAGGAGATCAACACCCTATATCAAGGTGTGCATAATTATTAGGCAGATTCTTGTCCTCAGGAAAAATGAGCCAAAAAAAGAGATTTAACTGACTCTGAAAAGTCAAAAATTGTAAAGTCTTTCACAGGGATGCAGCACTTTTGAAATATTTAAGATATTGGGGCGTGATCACAGAACCATCAAACGTTTTGTAGCAAATAGTCAACAGAGTCGCAAGAAATGTGTCGAGAAGAAAAGACGCAAATTAACGCCAAAGATTTGCGAAGAATCAAACGTGAAGCTACCAGGAACCCATTATCCTCCAGTGCTGCCATATTCCACAACTGCAACCTACCTTTGAGTGTAAAGAAGTATGAGTGTTCAGTTCTTAGAGACATGGCCAAGGTAAGAAAGGCTGAAACCCGACCACCTCTGAACAAGACACATAAGTTGAAACGTCTAGAATGGGCCAAGAAATATATAGAAAAGTCAGATTTTTCAAAGGTTTTGTGACTGATGAGATGAGAGTGACTCTTGACGGACCAGATGGATGGGTTCGTGGTTGGATCAGTAACAGACACAGAGCTCCACTTCGACTCAGACGCCAGCAAGGTGGAGGTGAGGTACTGGTATGGGCAGGTATTATTAAAGATGAGCTAGTTGGACCTTTTCAGGTTGAAAATGGACTCAAAATCAACTCTCAGACCTACTGCTAATTTTTAGAAGACACTTTCTTCAAGCAGTGGTACAGGAAAAAGTCTGCATCTTTCAAGAAGACTTTGATTTTTATGCAAGACAACGCTCCATCACATGCATCAAAGTTCTCCACTGCGTGGCTGGCCAGTAAAGGCCTTAAAGATAAAAAACTAATGACATGGCCCCCTTCTTCACCTGACTTAAACCCTATTGAAAACCTTTGGGCCCTTCTTAAGCAGGAAATTTACAGTGAAGGTAAACAGTACACCTCTCTGAACAGTGTCTGGGAGGCTATGGTTGCGGCTGCACAAAAAGTTGACCAGTTTAAGAAACTGACTGACTTTGTGAATGGCTCGTGACTGTTATAAAAAAGAAGGTTGGCTATATTGGTCACTGAGTTTTTTTATTTTTTATTTCAGAAATGTTTATTTGTAAATTTTGAGTTTATTATTCTCACTTTAACAGGTGAAAATAAACAAGTGAGATGGGAAAATCTTTGTTTTTCATTTAGTTGAATTATAATTCTGAACACTAAAAGTTGCCTAATAATGGTGTACATGTAGATATAAAAAAGTGTATAAGCAATAGGGATAACCGCACACTGGAGAGGATTGTGAAACAAAACCCATTCTAGAATATGGGGGAGATTCAGAAAGAGTTGACTGCAGCTGGAGTCAGTGCTTCAAGAACCACCACGCACAGACGTATGCAGGACATAGGTTTCAGCTGTTGCATTCCTTGTGTCAAGCCACTCTTGAACAACAGACAGCGTCAGAAGCATCTCACTTGGGCTAAAGACAAAAAGGACTGGACTGCTGCTGAGTAGTCCAAAGTAATGTACTCTGATGAAAGTAAATTTTGAATTTCCTTTGGAAATCAGGGTCTCAGAGTCTGTGTTTTCTGAGGTCCAAGGTCAACACAGCCGTATAACAGGAAGTTTTAAAGCACTTCCTGCTTCCTGCTACTGATCAACTTTATGTGGACGCAGATTTAATTTTCCAACAGGACTTGGCACCTGCACACAGTGCCAAAGCAACCAGTACCTGGTTTAAGGACCATGGTATCCCTGTTCTTAGCCAGCAAACTCGCCTGACCTTAACCCCAGAGAAAATCTATGGGGTATTGTGAAGAGGATGATGTGATATGCCAGACCCAAAAATGCAGAAGAGCTGAAGGACACTATCAGAGCAAACTGGGCTCTGATAACACCTAAGCAGTGCCACAGACTGATTGCTGCATTGCGCCATTGCTGCAGTAATTCAGGCAAAAGGAGCCTCTAAGTATTGAGTGCTGTACATGCTCATACTTTTCATGTTCATACTTTTCAGTTGGCCAAGATTTCTAAAAAATCCTTTTTTTGTATTGGTCTTAAGTAATATTACAATTTTCTGAGATCCTGAATTTGGGATTTTCCTTAGTTGTCAGTTATAATCATCAGAATTGAAAGAAAGAAACATTTGAAATATATCAGTCTGTGTGTAATGAATAAAAATAATATAAAAGTTTCACTTTATGAATGCAATTAGTAAAATAAATCATCTTTTTGATGATGTTATATCAAAGAAATATATCAAAGAAATTATGATGGATAATAACAGTAAATGCCGAGGCAAAGCCATTACAGATGGACAGATTGATGATATCTAACAGAATCAGAACAGAATCCAGTGTGAGTCTGTGGTAAAACTAAAATCATAAGCTCCCTTTTAGTGCTGCTCAAGTCTTACCTGCTCCCAGTTTATACTGCGAAAAAACGTGTGTGATTTGATGTCTGTGTAGCCCGTCTGAACCTGGCACCCCAACCGCTCTTTAGGATCCTGTTGAAACCAACATAACAAGTGAGCAATGCACACTGGACTAAGGCATCTCAACAGTAATAAAAGTTGCTTTATCTAGAAAAAAAATGTTAATTAACTAATCAAAACCTAGATTTCAGAAAGAGAGGTGTGACCACAACATTGGGCACCTGGCTAATGAGCATAAATCAGTACAGTGAACATGAGGCTAAACATGAAGCGAATAAGGATAATGTCTGTCTATGATGACACTGTAGATAATTGTTGTGCAGGTGACTACAAAACTAGCACAGAGAGACTAATTTCAGCCGCTTCACACTCGGCTGCAAACCTTCCCAGTGCACACTGAAGGTCCTGGCTTGATGGAGCCAACAGGACAACATCATCTGCAAAAAGCAGAGACGAGATCCTGTGGTCCCAAAACCAGACTCCCTCCGGCCCCTGACTGCGCCTAGAAATCCTGTCCATAAAGATAATGAACAGGACCGGGGACAAAGGGCAGCCCTGCCAGAGTCCAACATGCAGTGCGAACAGGTCTGACTTACTGCCGGCAATGCGAACCAAGCTCCTGCTCTGGTCGTACAGGGACCGGACAGCCTTTAGCAAAGGGCACCGGACCCCATACTCCCAGAGCACCCCCCACAAAAACAAAAACCCCTTAAAACCCCCTTATGGATAGGATTGTATCAAGGACCACGAAGTCGCCCGGTATGGCGTAACCGGGGCCCCACCCTGGAGCCAGGCATGCGAGCGTCTGGTGGCCGGGTCTTTCCCCACGGGGCCCGGTCAGGCTCAGCCTGAAGGAGCAATGTGGGACCGACCTCCTGTGGGCCCACCACCTGCGGGAGGAACCGTAAGGGGCCGGTGGAAAGTGGATTGGGTGGCAGTCGAAGGCGGAGGCCTCGACGACCCAGAGTGCAGAGTACCCGGTCTTCTTGGAGTCTCTGGGAGGGGTGCTGGAAAGTGCTCCGACCGGGGACTCCGTCGTTCTACTGGGGGACTTCAACGCTCACGTGGGCAGCGACAGTGAAACCTGGAGGGATGTGATTGGGAGGAACGGCCCCCCGGATCTGAACCCGAGCGGTGTTCTGTTATTGGACTTCTGTGCTAGTCACAGTTTGTCCATAACAAACACCATGTTCAAGCATAAGGGTGTTCACCAGTGCACGTGGCACCAGGACACCCTAGGCCGGAGATCGTTTTTTAGTCTCCAGTCCATAGATCCAGTCTCCTTTCATCTCCAGTATAATCGGTCCGTCGAAACTCATTCATTGAAAAACGTTCCGCGGTGCAAAAATAAGTGTGGTTAAAATGATGTTATTTATTTTTTGCGTAATTAATCTTAGTTAACGCGTTAAAGTCCCGTAATAAATTAATCTTAATTAACGTGTTAAAGTCCCGGCCTAATATATATATATATATATATATATATATATATATATATATATATATATATATATATATATATGTAGGAACATCTACATCAGGAAAAAGGAACATGAGAAACTAGAGAAATACCAAGGGCTCAGAGAAGAGCTGGAAAAGGCTTGGAAGGTAAAGGCGACAGTGGTGCCTGTGGTCATCGGAGCACTCGGGGCAGTAACCCCCAAACTGGAAGAGTGGCTACAGCAGATCCCTGGAAGAACACCAGACATCTTGGTCCAGAAAAGTGCAGTAATAGGAATAGCTAAGATACTGCGCAGAACCCTCAAGCTCCCAGGCCTCTGGTAGAGGACCCGAGCTCGAAGGATGAGACCACCCGCGGAGGGTGAAGGAAAAAGTTTTATACAGCGCAGTTTTCATATATATATATATATATATATATATATATTAGGGATGCTCATTTTGATTAATTTTCCCGACCGACAACCGCCTCTCCTTAATCGATTATTAACCATTAACTGAAAAAGATTATAATATTGAATTGGCATTAACGGCTTAGTGTACAACCGTGACGTAAACACGCTACAAAAGAAAGCCTGCGTTGTGCTTGCACGTCGTCATGCAAACCCCAACAATATATATACCAAATTAAAGCTTAAAGTCTCATCTTTCAGACGATATAAACCATTTTAACACGTTACAACAGCCTTTCTCAAAGTGGGTGCCGCGGCACACTGGGGTGCCCCCTGACTGTGTCAGGGGTGCCGCCAAAAATTAAAAGGGCAAAAAAAAAAAAAAAAAAAAAAAGGCTTTCACGTTGGCTTGCACTGAGCCAGAGACAGGCGCGCTCAGAGCTGTCATATATCACAACTTTTCTAAACTGCCCCTGCGGCGGCGATGGCGGCGCCCATCGTGCATACAGATCAACTAACGCGATCGTTATAAAGGTGTTTAAACGACAAAACACTTCCACAAGTACAGGGAGAGACTGAGGACTGTGGACCAGGAGCTCCGTGTCTGCCTCTCATCCATACCTGCCAGGATAGGGCGGCTGTGTGCGTCGCACCAGGCTCACGTCTCTCATTGATTGTGGTCACCCCCAACCCCGGCTTGTGTGAGCGCGTATGTGCGCTGCATGCGCGCATGTAGATCTTTCTCTCGTTGCGGATTGTTTTTTTGTGGGTGTGGTTGTGTGTGCATGCGCATATAGCACGGATGAAAACAAGCACTATATGGAAAAACATTCCTGCTTATCTCTTTTAAACCATGCAGCAAACAAACAAAAAAACTTAAAAAAAAAAAATCTTTTAAACCGTTTAACTGATAGTATTAATCGGTCAAAATATTTACTATAGGTTAACGGTTAAACGGTCAATATGAGCATCCCTAATATATATATATATATATATATATATATATATATATTTATTTATTTATTTTTTTTATTTATTGGAGAACATAAAAATAAATATCATGGCTGGGCTCATGAAGAAATGTGTTCCTCCGTACCAGAGGCACATTTCTGATAAGGATCAACATGAGTTTTGTTTTGAGTGCATGGGGGAAGAACACGCGGCCCTCGGACTTTCTGGGGAGTGTCAGCACTGCGATCTTTTGCCTGTTAAGATCCTACGTGCCCGGCTCGCTTTCTTTCAGAAGGAGCGGGCCGCCTCCCCACTCCGGTCGTGGGGTTCGCGTGTTGATCTGGCTGAGGCGCGGGGATCAGAGAGACCTATATCACTCGCGCTCTCGCCAGATGAGGCGGACACCGGCTCTGTGCTCGGGGTGGGGTCTCGGAGCGCTCCTCCCGCTCTGATGTGGCGTTTGAGGAGCTGCTTGAGGTGGTTACAAGAGCAGTGGCGCGACTGAATATTGCGTGGTACCATCAGCCACCCAGTCCCGACCAGGTCCGGCTCCTTTCAGAGAAAAGCGTGCCGCCCAGAAGGAGAGTGTGGCGAATCGTGCCCCCCCTCGTAAGGACTGGGGAGCTGGTTCTCGCGCTGCTCCAAAGAGGCTGGACCTGCGTGATATCATCTCTGCCAAAAAACGGAGGTCCTGAAATTGCTGCGCCCAAGGCCGTGGGGGTGTGCCCTCCCCGGGTGGGGCGCAAAATCCAATGGAGAATAAAGACTCCATGTTGGCACCCTCAGGAGCCTGCTGTTTTTTCTCCGCTGCCACTGGCGTTTCGGGGAGCAGTGGTCTCCAGCGCAATGTTAAGTGTCCGGCCATCTCCTGCCTTGGTTCAGGACGGTGGGTGTCTTACATCCCCCCCGCAAAACGACGACGTGCCGAAACTAGTGCCACTTTCAGAGAAACTGGCAGCATGAATGCTACTGCCAAATATCTCCTCGTGGGTAATGAGGCTACAGAATTCAGTTTACCTATCGTCCTCAGCGTTTCAACGGTGTGGTATCCACTTCCGTGAAACCCGGATGAGCACATGTTTTGACACAGGAACTGCAGGTTCTGCTGGACAAAGGGGCAATAGAACGTGTTCCCCCACCAGACAAACAATCCGGGTTTTACAGCCAGTATTTTCTAGTTCCGAAAAAGAACGGGGGGCTGCGCCCGATTTTAGACCTTCGTGGGTTAAACCGCTACCTCAAAGCATTAAAATTCTAAATGCTCAAAAAAAAAATTATTGTGTCCCAGATCCGATTAGGCGACTGGTTTGTCACCATCGCTCTAAAGGATGCATATATTCCACATAGAAAACTTGCCACAGCACAGGAAGTTCTTGAGGTTCGCTTTTGGGGGCGAAGCATACCAGTATCGGGTTCTTCCGTTCGGCCTGGTCTTGTCACCCCGTACATATGCAAAATGCATGGATGCAGCCTTGGCTCCTTTGCGACTCCAGGGCATCTGCATTTTGAATTACATCAACGACTGGCTTATATTAGCTCAGTCTCGGGAGCTAGCGCTTCAACATCGAGATGTCGTCCTAGCTCATCTCAACTCTCTAGGCTTGAGACTCAACGCCGAGAAGAGCGTTCTCTCAGCCGGCCAGAGGACAACATATCTAGGGGTTGTTTGGAACTCAACCGAGATGCAGGCACATCTGTCTCGTGCAGGTTGTTTGGTCCATTCTAACTACCCTGAAAGCTATCAGGCTAGGCCAGAAAGTGACTGTGCACTTCTTTCAAAGAATATTGTGTCTCATGGCATCTGCATCCACGGTGATACCTTCTGCATATGAGACCGTCTCAGCTGTGGCTCAGAGCCAGGGGGTTTCATCCAAGGGCCAATCCCCTGAAGCAGAGAGTTACACGCCGAGGGCTTCGTACCCTATCTATGTGGTTCAGACCCCTGGTTCTCACTTTGGGTCCCACTCTAGGTCCATGTTGTCGTCGCATAATGCGACTGATGCATCCCTTACGGGCTGGGGCACGGTTGTAGATGGCCGTTCAGCTCAAGGGATATGGAGAGGCCATCTTCTCGCATGGCACATCAACTGCCCCGAGATGAAAGATGTATTTCTGGCCCTGAAATACTTCCTCCAGCAGCTAAGGGGCTACCATGTCCTAGTACAAATAGACAGCACGGTCTCTTACATAAATCGTCAGGGCCGACTGTAATTGTGCCCCTTGAACAAGCTTGCCAAAGCAGGTTCTGCTTTGGGCTCAGGACAAGTTCCTGTCCCTCAGGGCGATTTATATCCCCGGGCGCATGAATGTGGGAGATGATTTATTGTCCAGACAGGCTGTGACACATGGGGAGTGGAAATTCCACCCCGAGGTAGTGAGCAAAATCTGGGAAAGATTTTACGAAGCAGAGGTGGACCTCTTTGCTTCACAACAGGCAGCACAATGTCTCCTTTACTTCTCTCTGACTCCTCCAGCTCCCCTGGGTCTGAACGCAATGGTCCATGCGTGGCCCAGACTGCGCCTTTATGCATTTCCTCCGGTGGCTCTGCTCCCGGGAGTCCTGGCGAAGGTCCATCAACACGGGTCGCGCCTCTTACTAGTAGCGCCCCATTGGCCGACCAGAGTGTGGTTCTTAGACCTAATATCTCTCCTCGACGGCTCGCCATGGGAGATTCCGACCAGGAGGGATCTCCTTTCTCAGGGGACAGTGTTTCATCCCCGGCCCGAGCTCTGGAACCTTTACGTCTGGCCCCTGAGGGGGGCCAATTAAGAGACGTCGGGCTCCCAGCCCCTGTTGTAGAGACCATTTTGAGTGCTAGGTCTCTCTCTACTAGGAGAGGCTATGCCTGCAAATGGCGTGTCTTTGAAGCCTGGTGTGCTACATACCATACAAACCCAGTTCACTGCCAGATTGTTTCAGTGTTGGAGTTTCTGCAGGATAAACTGTCCTCGGGCACTAATCCTAGCACACTCAGGGTCTTTGTGGCCGCCATCTCGGCTTGCCACGTCCTGATTGACGGGGTCTCGATAGGGAGACACCCTCTAGTTGCCCGCTTCATTCGAGGGGCCAAGCGGCTGAGGCCACCCACTAGAGCTACAGTTCCTTCCTGGGACCTAGCTATAGTGCTGGAGGGCTTAGTAAGCACTCCTTTTGAACCACTAGAGTCAGCGTCTATCAAGTTTCTGACTTTAAAGATGTTTTTTCTGGCGGCCATTACCACTCTCAAGAGGTTTGGAGATTTGCAGGCTCGTTCAGTTTCGCCCTCCTGCGTAGACTTTGCCCCTGGGCTAGTCAAGGCCATTTTGCATCCCCACCCTAACTATCTTCCAAAAGTTCCATTCTCGACCCGAATAACAGTAGCTCAGGGAGTAGAGCGGCCGTCCTTCGACCGGTGGGTGGGCGGTTCGAGCCCCGCTCAAAACATCATAACATCCCGCTCTCCCCCACATACTGTTGTTGTGTCCTTGGGCAAGACACTTAACCTACATTGCCTCCTGTGAGTGTTCTGTAACACTGGTAAATAGTTTAATGTATGTAAAGCGCTTTGAGTGCCTACAACAGTAGGTGGAAAAGCGCTATATAAAAATAAAGATTATATTATAGGGGGGTTGCAGCTTTAACAGCTCTAGCAAAGGGTGCCCCTCTGCAGCAAGTTTGTGACGCGGCAGGCTGGTCCTCCCCGCACACATTCATTAGATTCTATAGTTTGGATGTTCATGCTACTCCGGGCTTGTATGTCCTTGAGTCATCATCCCCGTGTTTGAGCTCTCTTTTGTGTTTGTGCACACTTCACAACCCAAGGGGTCCAGACACTTACAGTGCAGCGGCGTTGGTATTCTCGTTCCCCATAGCGTAATGCTACACAGCATCTCGTTCCCGCTTTTGATAGGGAACGTCTCAAGTTACTTGACTGTAACCCTGTTCCCTTAAAAGGCGGGCCGAGATGCTGCGCTGCAATGCCGCACTGGGCGTGTCCGGGCGTTTGTTATTATACCCTCTGTGCAGGTGCGCTCAATCACACAGCTGCCGCTAATGTGCTGCGTCACCAACAGAGGTTATATAAGCCAATTCTGGGCGTGTTTGACACACGTGCTTCCCAACCGGTCACACAAAGAATGTTCCCCATAGTGTAATGCTACGCAGCATCTCATTCCCGCTTTTTAAGGGAACAGGGTTACAGTCAAGTAACCCGAGACGATTTCCATTTTGGCTTTCACAACCCCTATTTTTGTACATTGTATGTCTGAAACTAATAAAAAAAGAGAACTAAAAATGGCTGTTCTAAATGGGTAAATATGTACAAACTAGAATTTTTTGTAGACTGCACACATTATATACAGACACTGAGTGTTTCTGTCTGCAGGGGAGGTGCCTTCAGTAACTGCTGTATAAATGTGTTGCTTTGCTTTACTCAGTATAAATGAGGTAGGAGTGTTGCACATGGCCGATGTTCCACACACTGAAAGACTTTAAAAGAAGAGGAACACTGCTCTCACCTTGTTCAGAAAGCCTTTCAGCACGCTGGCAGCTTTCACTGACAGAGACCTTGGGATACGGATGGGCTTCTCAAGAATAACTGTCGGCAAAAAAGAAAAAACAGAGATGGAGCGGGGGAGGGGAGGAGAGGAAAATAGTGAGCACAAAAGCATGGTTCACGCTATCACTGTTTGGTCCACACTCAGCCAAACAAATTACACACTGAAAGACACATCCGAGAAATCATCCACCTTGAAGATTTGTTAAACTCAGGATGCTGTGGGCTTTGTGGAATTCATCATGGAAGTTAACATGGAGAATGCTCTATAAACACTACTCCTGCCTATTTATTATTCACATCTACTGCAAGGTTAGGTCATATGGGACAATAACATAACTACAAACACTACGCTAAACACTGTTTTCAGATGCAACAGTTTAAGTACTCTAAAACCTGAACCATGTACTAAACAATCTGAAAAAAAAGGCCGGCCAAGTGAAATTTTAGTTTAACTTATTTTATAGTGTGCTCAAAATCTGATTTGTGAGCTCACTGTTGGTCTGATATGTGACATGTTCTAAATTAGTGATCGACCAATATATTGGCCGGCCTAAATATTGACATACCTAATATTATATTGGGGGGAGAGTGCCGGCAGGGGCCGGCATTTTCTTCGTCTTTTTTCCGGCGGATGAAGCAAACAAGTGTGGCTTTAGAGTGGTGACGTTCACGAACAAACCAAACCTACTGAACAAGCCATTCTTTTTTTTTTTTCTCACACATTTGCACACACAACTCCTCCTTTGCTACTGCACTGAGTGAGACGTAGAGCTGGGCGGGTTATTTAAACAGACAGGTGTGTGTGCAGTCACCTCCTCTCCTGCTTTGTGTGTGTCGCCGTGACTCAGCGTCAGAACAGAGCAGTGCGTGCCATTTGTAATAATTTTACTGCAGTTGTGATCTGTGTAAAAAGCCTATCTGCTCCTGTGGTAACCAATAAACAACCACAAACTCAGAATAACAAACTCAGACAAACGGAGGAGAGACAGAGACATGAACCCAGCACAGGAGTAACTAGAGTCCTTTCAGCCACAAAGAATAACTTGTAGCTCAGGTACTAATTATTTTATTATTAGTTAAAATAAAAATATGCCTAAAAGGTGATAAATACGTGTCCCAATAAATAAAATCACATTAATTTGTGGCAATAGGTTACATTTAATAGAAATGCAATGTTGTACTACAGTCAGCAGATAAATTGTAACGAGGTACATAATGTTTTATTTAATAAAAAATTATTTGAGCCAGTCTTTTGAACAGCTCTTTGAAAGTAACTGATCCACAAGATCTGGCTCCCTTTAAAAAGCCGTAAATCCCATCTAAACTATCTGTCCTTTCTCTCTCTTGCCTCTGCTGCGTGTTCTGTTGATATTCCATTCCATAATGCTTAATTTACATATTATAATAAAATTAAATAAAATTAAATGTATGGCCGGGGAAGGGGGTGGTAGTAAATGGTAAATGGCATGCATTTATATAGCGCTTTTTGCACCCTTCTCGGGCACCCAAAGCGCTTTACATTGTGCTTCCACTCACCCCATTCACACACATTCACACCTGGGGCAGACAGAGATGGGGGCTGCCATACAAACGGCGCTCAACCTTCTCCGACCACCACCAAACACACCTCTACAGTCACACACATTCATACACCAGTGCTACGGACACTGGAGGCAAGGTGGGTTAAGTGTCTTGCCCAAGGACACAACGACAGTATGAACTGTGGGGAGAGCGGGAATCGAACCTACTACCTTCCGGTTGAAGGACGGCCGCTCTACCACTGAGCTACTGCCGGCCCTAGTCACCTTTTTTAGCCCATCTGAGTTTGCAGGTATGAAATATAGCTAAGCAAGTTTGTGCGTCCAAATGGAAAACCTAACCAAATGGAACTTGTAACATTTATTATTATAGTGATTTTTATGATGTAAATTGGGGGGGAGCAAAAGCATTATCAAGTCCAAATATCGGCTCAAGAAAATCAGCAGCCCATATCGGTCATCGGCTAAGGTTGATGAAAAAAAAAAACGATATTGGCATCAGCACTAAAAAAATCCATATTGGTCGATCCCTAGTTATAATATACATTTACATTTACATTTAGTCATTTAGCAGACGCTTTTATCCAAAGCGACTTACAAGTGAGGATAACAATGGAAGCAAATTTAACAACACAAGGTACAAAAAGCATAAGTGCACAAAAAACTAGTCAGTTTAAACCCAGCGCAGTATACAATGCTAAGGATAAGAGTTTTTTTTTTTTTTTAGCCAAATATGTTTGGCTAGTTATTTTATCAAACGAAGGCTTGCTAGAGGAGCTCTTATGCTAAGCTCTTGCTCTTACCCTGCATCTACTGACACATGACCTGCATTTCTGCCCACTTAGGGGTATTTGTGATTTGGGAACTAGTAACGCTGCGGAGGACAGCTTCTGAAGGACCAAGGATGTCTAAACTGATGATAATTACACCTCTGAAGGTGTCTGTTAGCACAGAAGCTAATCAGACTGACAGCCTACACTGTTAATGCCACCAGTTGATGCTGTAGCTCGAGTTAAACATACTGATTTATTTTTTTTTTCCTAGGAAAAGGCTTTAAACCCCAAAATACTAAATTGTGAAAGCAATCATTAGTGGAAAAAAAAAACAGGCTTTATGATGTCATCTACTGTTTATTAAACGAGATTGAATAAGTTACTCAGGGACGGAAAATATTGGCCAAACATGCGAGCAAACCAAGTGCTCCAAAAAGGAGCACTCCTATTGATCTACACTAGGGCTGGGCGATATGACCTAAAAATAAAATCTCCGATTTTATTTTTTTAAATTCGATTTACCATTTTTTTTCCCGATTCCCCCCCTTCTTATTAAGAAAAGCAAAAAGTACAAACGGCAGACAACTTAAAGCAAATTTTGCTTTTATTTAAAAGCAAGACAAATGTAACCCCCATTTCTGGGATGAATAATAAATAAATGAACACCTTCTTGGTACTTGCGGTTGGGTAGCTCATATCTGGGGTCTAAGGTTTTAATCAAATTAATAAACCCAGTCTTCTCCACTGTATATACGGGTACCATGTCTTTGGCTATGTGCAAAGTGACCGCTTTAGTGAATTGTTCTCCACCGTGCCCCTTTCCTGTCATATGCGGTGCCGTGTGAAAAGGATTCGGCTACAGTTAGCTGTTTTTTAGCTAAGGTTTGTTGGTCACTTCGGGTTTGTTCGTCTCGGAGAGACTGGCATTTCTCATATTTGGCTGGATGTCTCTGTTTCATGTGTTGGAATAGGTTTGTGGCGCTGCTGCCTTTGACTGCGATGGGCTTTAGGCAAATGTTGTAGCGTGGGGTCTCTTGATCCACGTCTGTCGCAGCAAACCCATACCAGTTCCAAACAACAGATGATTTTATTCCTTTCTTGGGAACAAACTTCCCACTTTCACCGTTAGCCATGTTGTCGCTTTCTGTTGCTGTTTTGTGTGTGCTATGATGTTGTTGTTGTCGCGTGCCGTACTGCTCTGCTATGTGAAACTAACGCTACGGAAGCTCCGGGGAGCCAAAAATGTGCCGTTACACAAAAACTCGATTTACTTATTTTTTTAATCGCCCGCCACAAAAAAATCGAATTAATTCATTCAATCGATTTTTCGCCCAGGCCTAATCTACACTGGCTTGTGATCTGACTTTCCAGGAAGTGTAATAGCTGAAAATGTATTTTCAGCACAAAAAATGTATTTTGACAGAGAAAAGGGAGGCAAAGTACAATGCGAATAAATACTGTTAATTCAATCAAGTAATATTTAACGAGGCGGAGATAACTGCCGTCCTGACGCTAAAGTTGCACGCTTAGCTAACGCTAAGCGTTTAACTTCGGTTTGGTGTATTGTATTAGTATTTTGTAGAAGAAAAATTGTTTCTGGTTTTATTTATTTTTTTATAAATAAGAAGAAAGAGAGGTCCCTAGGCTGCATTTAGGGGAAAATGGAGTCCAAGAAAGGGATGACAACAGAAAATCTGTTATTTAAAAACTTAAAAACCCAAAAACAAAAAAGGTAAAAACCCATTATAGACCCATTGTCTTTCTAAATCCAGATCTTAAATTATTATCCATGATATCCATGCACTGCATCTGGAAAAAGTTCTGTTATTCATAAAAGAAATAGGCCTTTTGTGTACATAGAAAAAGTCTTAGATCTTTGAGTTCAGGTCATAAAAAACGTGTGCAAAAACAAAAGTGTTACAGTGCTGCACTGATTCATAAGGAAAGCAAAAGAATTGTCAAAGAATTTGCGGGAAAAGTAAATTGAACTGTATAAAAAAGAAAAGGGATATAAAAAGATATCCAAGGAATTGAGAAAAACAATCAGCAGCATTCAAAATGAGGGATTCTGCAACCAAGGCATGACAGGCACGGCAATTTTATTTATATAGCACAATTCATACAATGGAAACACACTGTAACTCAAAGTGCTTTACAGGAATAAAGGACAATCTACAAGATTTAGATTAAGAAACATTAGAAAAATTAAAACATTTTAAAAGAAAAGTGCAGATAAAAAGTTGTAATGTAGGAGTTGTAGGTTGTAATGAGCTAAAGAGGAAGGTTCTTAACCTTCCCTTAAACATTGTTAAAGTTGAGGCTTGTCGCAGATTCTCAGAGTCTGAGGCGGTTCATAAGCAACTAGCATGTTAGAAATATATGCTATTGTATATGCTAAAGTGCTGTCTCGTTCTTTGATGGGCCTGAACTTGTGTGCATGTTATCGGGCCAAAAAATCCAACCCCTAACTATGAGTGAAAAACGGTTTGTGATATCATATGCTCATGTTTGAACAAAAAGTGACATGTCCAAAATTATTCATACCCTTTGCAAATTCAAAGTTCTACCATTCAAAGTTCTACCATTCCAAATAGTCCAAGCTGTTCTAAAGCATCCTAATTACCCTGATTCATTGGGAAAAGCTGTTTTAATCAACTCAACAGGTGAAAAACAGCAGCTCTCTGCAGTTGGTTTGTGGACAGTCATGGCTGAGACAAAGGAGTTCAATAAAGACCTGCGGCTGCGCATTGTGGCTGCTCACAAGTCAGGAGAGGCCTATAAGGCCATATCTAAATATTTTCAAGTTCCAATGGCTACAGTACAATGTATTATTAAAAAATATAAGATGCTGGGTTCCACGGACACAAACCAAGAAGGATGCCACTTCCCCAGATAAGACACACAAAAGCACGCTTGGCCTTTGCAAATGCTCATCTGGGAAAAAAAGAAGACTTCTGGACTTCTGTTATATGTTCAGATGAAACAAATATTTAATTGTTCGGCCACAAAGATGTATTTTTCATTTGGCGTAAAAAAATTAGAAGCCTTCAACCCTTAGAACCCCATCCCCACTGTCAAACATGGTGGTGGGAACCTAATGCTATGGGAGTGTTTTTCAGCCAATGGACCAGGGAACCTAATCACAGTAAATGGCAGAATGAAAAAAGAACAATACATCAAGATTCTCAACAACAACATCAAACAGTCTGCAGAGAAACTTGGCCTTGGGCACCAGTAGGGTTGGGCGATGTCATCTAAATTGGCAGCTGACGATGTGTACAGTAAAACATTGCGATGGACGATGATAGTCCGGGGGAGGGGTGGGGGGGGCGAGTAATTAGTTATTTCCCAACAAATTACTCATCCGGCCTTTCCAATAGGTTGCAAGTAAGGGGAAAAAGTAGCTTCCTTCAACTTAAGAAGAGCTGTGCATTTTAAGCAATTTCTATTTTAATATCTCTTTACATATATTTTTTTTTCTATTTAAAAGCAATAATTTTGTTATTTTACTAACTCAACTAATGACTCATCCGCGCTTTACAAAAGTTTGCACGTAAGAGAGTATGTGAGCGGAGTGGGAGCGGCGAGATTATGAATGGAGTGAGGAGCAGATTTCAGAGTCAGTCAGAGTGTTGTGGTTTTCACTCGCTCTGAGCGCGCTCCACTGCCGCTCCATCACGAGTACAATTCATGCCAACGGGCCGGCACATAATAACAACATTTTAGCCAGAACTAGAGCTTAGATCGGCTCAAAAAAAATCAAGCCCGACCCTACCCGAGCCTGTGCACCCGAGAGACCGGCCCTGCCCGACACATTAACTTTAATTATGAGCACGAGTCCTTTTTAAACCCGACCATTTTTAATACGTGGGCGTTCTGAGGAGAACGAGCCTGTAATGACTAATGAGCGAAGCCGGTGTGACTCAGCTCAATAATCCGCAGGCGCGCGCTCATGAACCCACCTGTAAAATGATGTTCGTTCAAATCCAGGTCAGACATGACATGAATCTGTAGCTTACTATACTTGTTGTAGCCATTAAACAATGTTTTTTTTCTTTCATATTTATGTTTAAATATTATATTATTATTTTTAAATTTCATCTGATTATGATAGACTATAAGTGCAAAGATGCGAGTGGGTCAGAAATGATTTTGGTGGTTATATTTAGTTTAATATTAAGTTTTGTTTTGTAAAAAGCTTTTCTTTCGTTTTGTACAAATTGTCTCTTAATTTTAATAAAGGTTTCTTCGGCCAATTGCATGTATTTAATAAATAAGAAGCAAATAAGTAGACTATGAGGCCGCGGAAGCGATCGCTTTCATTGCTCATGAACTGGAACACGTCTCAAATAAACTGAAACTCAGCAGGTTTGCCTTACAGACATGAGAAATATGTAGCCTAATATGTGTAGAGACGAAAAGATTTAAATAAGCATAGTGCAGTGTTCAGAACTCACACGGTAAACAACCAGCTTGATACAGATGGATCACGACTTTAGCAGTTAGCCGCAAATTTCCTCAGAGCTAAGATGGAGCGGTGTTTCTGATATCAGTGAGCGAGGAGTGGAGCGGGAGATGGTAAACACGGAGCTGGAGCTGGAGCGGAGTGATTCTTGAATGCATAGAGCGTGGAGGGGAAATTGCCACCGCTCCACTCCGCTCACATACTCGACTCGCAAGACTCGCAGCGGGGCGGGGGCAGGCATCACGATGGTGTTTCTCCATCGTGATGTTGGTCAGCCATCACGATGGACGATATCATCGTCCATCGGCACAACCCTAGGCACTTCAGCACGACAACGACCCAAAACACAGCAAGAGTGGTAAATAAATGTTTAGCAGACAAAAACCTTAACCTTTTGCACTGGCCCAGCCTCAATTGAATTCAATTGAGAATCTGTGGAGGGAGCTAAAGATCATGGTGATGGCAAGGAGACCCTCCAACCTGAAAGAGCTGGAGCTTATCACTAAAGATGAATGAGCAAAAATCCCAATATATATATATTCAATCATTCATTTTCTACCGCTTAGTCTCATTAGTAGTCGCGGGTGACTGGAGCCTATCCCAGCAGCTTTGGGCCTGAGGTGGACAGTGGCCAGTTAGTCGCAGGGCTAACATTTAGAGACAGACAGTGACAGACAACCATTCACTCTCACATTTATTCACTAGGGACACTTCAGAGTTGCCAATTAACCTATGTCTTTGGACAGTGGGAGGAAGCCGGAGTACCTGGAGAGAACCCACAGTAACACGCGGAGGACATGCAGACTCCTCACAGAAAGACCAAAGTAGAGCGGAGGACATGCAGACTCCTCACAGAAAGACCAAAGTAGAGAATGTTTGAGTGGGCCGGGTTTTGAACTCACAACCTTCTTGCTGTGAGGCACCACTCTGCCATGTGCATATTACAGTGTTGCCAACTATTTTCAAAGGAAAGTAGCTAAAGCCTGGCCAAAAAGTCGCTAAATGTCGCTAGATGATGTCATGCGTAAATTAGCATATTCGTAACGTCATTAAATCATCACGTCATCATACTAAATTGCATAATTTCTTGCGTTCTGCCTGCCTAATGTTCTTTCTTGACAAATTCATGCTCACATAGTCTTTTCTACTGTATTTTATTATGATATAGCCGACTGTCCCAATAATATATATATATATATATTGGGTATATATATATAATATATACCCAATACGTTCTTCTCATTTCTCATCTCAATTAAGTGATAAGCATACGAGAAGAATGGAAATCAAATCAATCAAATCAGTAAGGAAAGTAGCAATTGGCTATGATTGTGATGAACGCTGTAGGAGAGAAAGGAAATAAATCGCTGAAGAGACAAAAGGTGAGTAAAAACACACGGGATCCACCAGCGGTGGCTTGCCAAGTTTCCACACATGCGCGATTCATTTGCAGTCTGGATGTGGAAGGGTGAACAACTCCTGCTCTGACTGCAGCTAGGAGGTGCTGCTGCGCGAGGACTGGGCAGCACCCGCTGCTAATTTATTAGACAAAGAACGATGTGTGCTTTCACTTCAGAGAGTCTCCAAAAGTCACCAATAACTCCAAAAAAAGTCGTTAGATTTGTCGCTAGTCGCTTTTTTGAAAATGTGTCGCTAGAGGAGTCTGAATACTCGCTAAATATAGCGACAAAGTCGCTAAGTTGGCAACACTGGTTCACCTGCTTTAGATGTAAATACCCTCAAATTAAAGCTAAAAGTCTGCAGTTAAAGCACATCTTGTTTGTTTCATTTGAAATCCATTGTGGTGGTGTATAGAGCCAAAAATATTTGAATTGTGTCGTTGTCCCAATATTTATGGACCTGACTGTGTATATATATATATATATATATAAATACATTTTTAAAAATACAGACATCTGGCGAGTTCTAATAAACAGTCTGGTGTCAGTGCGCAGACAGATGTGGCATAGGAGATCGTTATATTGTTGAGCAATTTCTATTCTTGGGTCACAAATCAAATAATATCTGTGTTTCCTGCAACATTTATATGCATGTAAACATATACACATATTACTGTTCGTTGAAAAAATTGTGTTGAAAAAATATATACTGTAATAAAAAAAATTTGAACAGGACAGAGGACTCACCTTGAAAGAGGTACTCCTCTGTGTTCATGTCAGGATTGTCAGTGATGATGTCAAATGGGGACCTGCCGGCCATCATCTCAAACATGAGGACCCCCAGAGCCCACCAGTCCACACTGAAGCCTGTCCACAGTGAGAGCAGAGTCAGTATCACAGATCCACACGACAGAGACCTTTGTACAGCCAGTGCTCACCATAGTCCTCTCCTCGGAGGATCTCAGGGGCGATGTAGTTGGGTGTTCCACAGAAGGTACTGGTGGTATCACCGGGTCGTATGCCTTCCTGATGTCAGGGTTAGGGTTAGGGTTTTTAACCCATGGTAAAAAACACACTACCCCATATTGTGGGGTGCCATTCAATGCTATAAGACTTAAAGCATCATCCGCCAACAAACATCGCAGGAGTCTGGAGGGACTGTCTCTGCCCTGAGACTTCCTCTCTCTGGTAGTCTCAGGGCAGAGACTACCAGAGAGAGGAAGTTACTGAAAACCATGGCCTGAACTGTGAGATGCTGATTCTCACCCTGGCCGCATCACACTCAGCATTAGAATGCAACTAAAAGCAAGCTGTACCCAAATAAAACATACCACAGAGATTAGTAAGAACAAGACTTTGTTACTGTATCAGAAGACCAATCAAACATTTAAAAAGCACATACAATGGACCGTTCTCAGTCACGTGACTTTTTTGTCGCAGCCGCTATCTTGGTAAAAACGTATCTTTAATATAGATTAAAGATACAACAGACCGTGATGTCAAGTGAGAATGGTGCATAAATTGCAATAAAGGCTTTTAAAACCTATCTTCCTCATAGTTCTTTACAAGATGGAGATGGAAACTCCATCTTGTAAAGAACTATGAGGTTGTCCAATTTGCAGTATCTTTTCCCAGTTTTTTTGTTTTAGTAGACTTGTATAGTATAATACCCATACTTTCACTAAAGGTATGGTTTTAAAAACCATGCTGTCAGAATACAGAAATGCAATCTGTGAACTGCTGATGCAGTAATGACAAAAAGGGACAAAGGGGCATGAATGTAATTTGCCTTAGGAACAGGCTCAGGTTTAATGATAACCTCAGTGGGCAAAAAAAGACAGACACAGACTTTGCTATGAGTCAATAGAGAACGTCTGGGGTTACTTGACTGTAACCCTGTTCCCTTAAAAAGCGGGAACGAGATGCTGCGTAGCATTACGCTATGGGGAACATTCTTTGTGTGACCGGTTGTGAAGCACGGGTGTCAAACACGCCAAGAAATGGCTTATAATACCTCGGTTGGTGACGCAACTCATCAGCGGCAGCTGTGTGATTGCGCGCACCTGAACAGAGGGTATAAGAACACATGATGCGGGAGCGTCTTCAGGTCAACTTTGTCTGCATTGCAGCGCAGCATCTCGTTACAGCTTTTTAAGGGAACAGGGTCACAGTCAAGTAACCCGAGACTTTCCCTATCAAAAGCTACACTCGATGCTGCGTAGCATTACGCTATAGGGAACGAGAATACCAACGCCGCCGCACTGTAAGTGTCTGGACCCCTCGGGTTGTGAAGTGTGCACAAACACAAAAGAGGTCTCAAACACAATTTTGGGATGATGACTCAAGGACATGCAAGCCCGGAGTAGCATGAACATCCAAGCTATAGAATCTGATGAATGTGTGCGTGGAGGACCAGCCTGCCGCATCACAAACTTGCTGCAGCGGGGCACCTTTTGCTAGAGCTGTTGAAGCTGCAACCCCTCTAGTAGAATGAGCCCTCACACCTATGGGCGAAGTTTGACCGCGCACGTCATAGGCCAGGGCAATGGCATCCCTCATCAAACGTGATATAGTTTGTCTGGTAGCTGCAACCCCCAGCTTGCAGCCCCCGTAGCATATAAACAGCTGTTCGGACTTACGCCACTGGCTAGTGCGGTGGACATAAGTCTGGAGGGCACGTACTGGACACAGTAAGTGAAGTCTCTCCTGCTCCGGTGTTGTAAATGGCGGAGGACAGAAGGCTTCAAGAATGACCGGATTTAAGGTCGCGAATGGAACTTTTGGAAGATAGGAGCAAAGTCTAGGCAGGAGGGCGAAACTGACAGAGCCTGGAAATCTCCAACCCTCTTGAGAGTGGTAATGGCCGCCAGAAGAACCATCTTTAGAGTCAGAAACTTGACAGACGCTGACTCCAGTGGTTCAAAAGGAGTGCTTACTAAGCCCTCCAGCACTATAGCTAGGTCCCAGGAAAGAACTCTAGCTCTAGTTTGGGGTCTCAAGCGCTTGGCACCTCAAATGAAGCGAGCAACTAGAGGATGTCTCCCTATCGAGACCCCGTCAATCAGGGCGTGGCAAGCCGAAATGGCGGACACAAAAACCCTGAGTGTGCTAGGATTAGTGCCCAAGGACAGTTTGTCCTGCAGAAACTCCAGCACTGAAACAATCTGGCAGTGGACTGGGTCTGTATGATGTGTAGCACACCAGGCATCAAAGACACGCCATCTGCAGGCATAGGCTCTCCTAGTAGAGGGAGACCTAGCACTCAAAATAATCTCTACAACAGGGGCCCGACGTCTCTTAAGTGGTCCCCCTCAGGGGCCAGACGTAAAGGTTCCAGAGCTCGGGCCGGGGATGAAACACTGTCCCCCGTGCCTGAGAAAGGAGATCCCTCCTGGTCGGGATCGCCCATGGCGAGCCGTCGAGGAGAGATTAGATTAGAGATTAGGTCTGAGGACCACACTCTGGTTGGCCAAAGGGGCGCTACTAGTAAGAGGCGCGACCCCCGTTGACGGCAATTCGCCAGGACTCCCGGGAGCAGAGCCACTGGGGAAATGCATAAAGGCGCAGTCTGGGCAACACATGGGCCATTGCGTCCAGACCCAGGGGAGCTGGAGGAGTCAGAGAGAAGTGCACAGGGGACAGGAACTTGTCCTGAGCCCACAGCAGCACCTGCCGTGCTTGTTCAAGCGGCACGAACGCAGTCCGCCCTGACGATTTATGTAAGAGACCACCGCTGTGCTGTCTACTTGTCCTAGGACATGGTAGCCCCTTAGCTGCTGGAGGAAGTATTTCAGGGCCAGAAATACAGCCTTCATCTCGAGGCAATTGATGTGCCATGCGAGAAGATGGCCTCTCCATATCCCTTGGGCTGGACGGCCATCTAAGACCGCGCCCCAGCCCGTGAGGGATGCATCTGTCGTTAGCATCATGCGATGACAACATGGACCTAGGGTGGGACCCAAAGTGAGAAACTGGGGTCTGAACCACATAGATAGGGTACGAAGCCCTCGGCGCAGAACCCTTATTTTGCTTCAGGGGTTGGCCCTTGGATGAAACCCCCTGGCTCTGAGCCACAGCTGAAACGGTCTCATGTGCAGAAGGCCCAAAGGAATTATAATGGATGCAGATGCCATGAGACCCAATATTTTTTGAAAGAAGTGCACAGTCACTTCCTGGCCTAGCCTGATAGCTTTCAGGGTAATTAGAATGGACCCGAAACAGACAGAGACAGATGTGCCTGCATCTCGGTTGAGTCCCAAACAACCTCTAGATATGTTGTACTCTGCGCAGCAGAAAGAACACTCGGCACTGAGCCTTAACCCTAGAGATTTGAGACAAGCTAGGACAACATCCCAATGTCGAAGCGCTAGCTCCTGAGAGTGAGCTAATATAAGTCAGTCGTCTATGTAATTCAAAATGCGGATGCCCTGGAGTTGCAAAGGAGCCAATGTTGCCTCCATGCATTTTGCACATGTACGGGGTATGCTTTGCCCCCAATAGTGAACCTCAGAAACAGTCTGCTGTGGCAGCTCCTCCCCTTTTTCTTTCAGAGCCAGAAATACAGCCTTCATCTCGAGGCAAGTGATGTGCCATGCGAGAAGATGGCCTCTCCATATTCCTTGGGCTGGACGGCCATCTAAGACCGCACCCCAGCTCGTAAGGGATGCATCTGTCGTTAGCATCATGCAACGACCTAGAATGGGAACAAAAGTGAGAAAAGGGGGTCTGAACCACATAGATAGGGTACGAAGCTCTCAGCGCGTAACCCTTATCTGCTTCAGGGGGTTGGCTCCTGGATGAAACCCCCTGGATCTGCTGAAATGGTCTCATGTGCAGGAGCCCCAAAGGTATCACCGTGGATGCAGATGCCATAAGACTCAATATTCTTTGAAAAAAAGTGCACAGTCACTTCCTCGCCTGATAGCCTCCAGGGTAGTTAGAATGGACTCGACACGTGCATTGGACAGATGTGCCTGCATCTCAGTTGAGTCCCAAACAACCCCTAGATATGTTGTACTCTGCGCGGCTAAGAGAACACTCTACTTGACGTTGAGTCTCAACCCTAGAGATTTGAGATGAGCTAGGACGACATCCCGATGTCGAAGCACTAGCTCCTGAGACTGAGCTAATATCAGCCAGTCGTTGATGTAATTCAAAATGCGGATGGCCTGGAGTCGCAAAGGAGCCAAGGCTGCAAACCTGCAGTTCCTGTGTCAATACATGGGCTCGTTCCAGTTTCACGGAAGTGGAGACCACGCCTTTTGAAACGCCCACCGCGTTTCAACGGCGTGCCGAACTGAAGTCTGTAGCCTTTGGCCACAGTCCTTATTACCCACGGGGAGATATTTGGCAGTAGCATCCATGCTGCCAGTTTCTCCGAAAGGGGCAGTAGTTTTGGCACATCGGTTTTTGGGTGGGATGTAAGACACCCGCCGTCCTGGACCAAGGCAGGAGACGGCCGGACACTTATAATTGCGCTGGAGACTGCTGCTCCCCGAAACGCCAGTGGCGGCGGAGAAAAAACAGCGGACTCCTGAGGGTGTCGACATGGAGTCTTTAGACTCTCTTGGATTTTGTTGCGCCCCACCCAGTGGAAGCACACTCCCGCGGCCATTGGCGCGCCAATTTCAGGGCCTCTGCTTCTTGGCGGAGATAACATTCCGCAGGTCCGTTCTCTTTTGAGCAGCGCGAGAATCCGCTGCCCAGTCCTTACGAGGGGGGGCACGATTCGCCACACTACCTTCTGGGCAGCCCGCTTTTCTCTGGAAGGGGCTGGACCTGGCCGGGACAAGGTGGCCCACGGTCCCGGCTGCTGAGCACGGCGAGGAAGGAACCTCACAAACGCCTCCTCGTAGCGCTTAGCCTCGCGGAACTTGGTGGCGACGGAGTCCACCGCGTTGCCAAAAAGACCGGAAGGCGAGATGGGTGCATCCAGGAGGAAGGCGCGATCCTTCTCTTTGATGCCCGTGAGGTTAAGCCACAGATGTCTTTCCGTCGCAACCAAAGCAGACATGGAGCGGCCAATAGCGCGGGCCTTCTGTTTAGTTGCACGGAGAGAGAGGTCTGTGGCAAGGCGTAGCTCAGAAAACGCGTCCTCGTCTACAGTACCCCCTGTGCTCAAATCTTTGAGCAGCTCAGCCTGGTATGCCTGCAAAACCGCCATGGTGTGCAGTGCTGCACCAGCCTGACCCGCCGCCTGGAAAGCCTTCCCCACCAGTGATGACGTGAAGCGGCATGGCTTGTTGGGGAGTGTAGGTTTTCTTAGGGAGGACGATGTCCCGGGTGAGAGATAGCCCGCAAGCATCTCTTCCACCTGGGGCATCGACCCATAGCCCCGCACCTGTGCGCCCACGATAGTCGAATAAATTGACGTCGAAGGCACAAAAACACGGGACGAATAGGGCTTATTCCATGAGCGTGCCAGCTCCTCATGGAGGTCTCCGAAGAAGGGGAGAGACCGCCGCTGTGATCCCTCCCCCTGGCCACCTGACAGAAACCTGTCATCCAGTTTAGAGTATTTAGGGGTGCCCTGCTCCTGAGGCCACTCAATATTTAGCCTTGCCACTGCTCTTGTAACCACCTCGAGCAGCTCCTCAAACGCCGCGTCAGAGCTGGAAGAGCGCTCCGAGGCTGCGGCGCCCCCAGAAGCCAGGGATGAGGCTTCATCGACATGCTCACGGGAAGCGCCGGAGCGCGCCCGCCCGTGCACAGAGCCGGTGTTTGCCTCATCTGGTGAGAGCGCGAGGGACATAGGACTATCTGATCCCTGCGCCTCAGCCAGATCAACATGCGAACCCCACGACCGGAGTGGGGAGGCGGCTCTCTCCTCTGCAAAGAAAGCGAGCCAGACACGTAGGATCTTAGCAGGCAAAAGATCACAGTGCTCACACTCCCCAGAAAGTCCGAGGGCCGCGTGTTCTTCCTCCATACACTCAAAACAAAATTCATGCTGATCATCGTCAGCAATGTGCCTCTGGCACGGAGGAACACATTTCTTCCTGAACCCATCCATGATACTTCTGTATTTATTATATATTTTCGTACTGGCACAGAGAGTAGGTTTGCTCACACTTCACACAATGCGATCTGAAGACAAAGAAACCTGAAGACGCTCCCGCGTCATGTGTTCTTATACCCTCTGTTCAGGTGCGCGCAATCACACAGCTGCCGCTGATGAGCTGCGTCACCAACCGAGGTATTATAAGCCAATTCTTGGCATGTTTGACACACGTGCTTCACAACCGGTCACACAAAGAATGTTCCCCATAGCGTAATGCTACGCAGCATCGAGTGTAGCTTTTGATAGGGAACTGCAATAATATTATAGTCTTCAGTGACTTATCAACAGAAAAAAAAATATACATGTCTCACCTTGCACATGCCATAGTCTGTAAGCTTAATGTGTCCCTCATGGTCCAACAGAACGTTGTCCAGCTTCAGGTCGCGGTAGATGATGCCCTTTTCATGCAGGAAGTTCAGTGCGATACAAATTTCAGCAGCATAAAATCTGCAGAGAGATATGAGAGATCTGGAAATGCATCTGTACAAAAGGTTGGACTGGGCAATAAATACAGATGCACTTTACAGGAAGGCCCGATTACTAAGCTCTTGTATGCACTACACATATCACGCTGCTATTGACAATTTATGGTTCAATATAGTGGTTTCTTGTGTGGGAAGCAAGGGTGCCTTTAAAAATAGAAGAACAGTAATTGTGTAGCAGCATATTCTAGCTAACTAATAATAAGTGAGGGAACTAAAAGTCACCAGGACAAGTATATAACACAGAGAAGAATAAAGATTAAATTGTCTCTAAAAGGAATACAGTCTTATGTACTACTGTAGCTCTTCAAAAAAGTTTGAAAAGAACATGTAAGCGCTAACTTTGACTGGGATTGGGAGTGGATGTCCCAGTGCTGTTAAAGAATAAGTGGAGCACATATCAGCCAAGCCAGTCCTGGTGCTGTAGAGACCTCCCCCACAGCGCACTGTGCCTTCCAAGAGCCTATCTCATGAATATGTACATTATTATGAGTGATTAACATGCTGCTTTGCATATGTACAGCCAGCAATACAGATTGCAGGAGCCAAACACAAACAGACCTATGGGCCCAACTGTGCCGCTGTAAATTACCCAGACTTTGATCCATCATTCCATCATCCATCCAATTCATCAGCGCTGCAGTGACAGCACCTTGAGTACAGGCACGCACAAGCACTTGCTAAATTGGGTTTTTGGTATAAATGATCTATGAAGAGCTGATGAAGCATTTTCTTTATTTATCTAGGAAAGTCCCACTGAGATTAAAAATCTCTTTTGCAAAGGAGTCCTGGATGCAAATGTGTGTGTGGGGTGGACTATTGAACATGTCTTTAGTGTTTGGGTAAAACATAGTACCCGTAGGAAATCTACGCAGACACTGGGAGAACATGCAAACTCCACATATAAAAGCCCTGCCATGGATGGGAATTGAACCCAGGACCTTTATGCTGCTAAAGTAACATACTTTTGACAAAATCAAAGCAAAACATGTTTTATATGACTACTATAATAATAATAATAATAATAATTAGAGTTGAGCCGGATACTCGGCTGAAACGAGTATCTGGTACGGATAAAGCACTTTTGCTGAGTACGATAATAATACGAGTAATACGAGTCAATATCTGTGCTCGAATTGAATAAAAATCTTCATTGGGTGAGTCACAGCGCCCCGCCCCTACACACACCCTACACGCTCTGCTCACTCACTCACACACAGAACACTGAGAAGAGAACAGCGCTCTTTCTCTCTCTGTGTCTCCCTCAGTCACTCAGGTTCGCGAGTCTTTTCCGTTAACGTTTACGGTTTCTTCAGCTTCAGGTTTGTTTTTTATTTCGGTTTGTTTGTAGTACTTATTAACCAGTAGAGTTCTGGTAAATGTGGGGTTTGTTCAGATGTGGTGATTGGTAGAATGCAACTAGCGTTGCGTCTCTGCCTGTCGGAGATATTTTTTTTTTCTTTTGTTAACCGTCTGCTGGCTCTAACCATTTTTTTGACATCACGCAAAAAATAAAGTAGTGGTATAAAAACTACTATATTACAAATGAATTAGCTACACACACACACTCTCTTCCACTCTCTGCCTGTCATCAGAGTTATTTTCTTTTTTACTCATGTCTGAGTGTGTCTGACACTTTCTTGCTGTATTTCATAAAAATTAAAGGAATTAGTGGTATAAAAATATAATATTACAAATTAATTAGCTACACACACACACACACACACACACACACACACACACACACACACACACACACACACACACACACACACACACACACACACACAAATACCTGGTGTGGAAATAAAATAATAAAAATAAAAAAGAACCAAAAAAAAAAAAAATAAAATCACACATAATAAAAAAAATAAATGTTTAAAAAAGAAAGTTATGTTTAGATAAAAACTCTTGTTCATTACATTTTTCTTCATAATTGCTAACGCATGTGTTGTATTCATTGTTGCAAAACTTGTTCATACATAGTTCGAACTGTATATAGTTTGTTTGTTATTGTGATCAAAACCATTGATACCATACCTCAATGCTGATGCTGTCATGTAAATAATTTTCTAATCAGCAATAAATATAACAATTTCTGATCAACCCATATTAATAATTGCATGATTAAAAATAACATACCAGTTAAAGCCCCACCCATTTCAAGTCAACCCAACCCCTTCCGGGTTAAATTCCACCCACTTCCGGGTTAAATTCCACCCACTTCCGGGTTAAATTCCACCCACTTCTGGGTTAAATCCCGCCCACTTTTGAGTTAGGCCACAGTCCGAGTACAGATACAGATAATTTATGTAGCGACCTTGTACCAGGAATGAGCTAAATTCCTGGATTGCCAATTTATGCCTTAAACTCCTTCTACAGACTCTCAGATAGTGTTTGTTTTACTGAAGGAGATCTGATTAACACACATCTGCTAATCCGTAACAGATGTCCAGTTGTTTTTCTTAAGGACAGGACACCAGGAGTGACCCTAATTAACGACTTTGTTTTGTTCCATTCCGAAGCAGATGAAGGTGTTATCTCCGACAAAACCAGACTTTCTGGCTCCCAACCAGGACAGATATATTCATTTGAATTACGGTTTGTGTATTGAAAAACTCACAGACTTGAGACAGGAATGCTTTCATGTCCCAGCCTTGAGACTTCTGTGATGATAACATACTGCCATCTAGTGACGGTATGGACGAACGACGTATCTGCAGTACCAATGTATTTGTATGCTTATGAGTTGTGGAAAACTAAAATTCAATGTTACTTTGTGGAAGATAAAGGAACATTTGAATAAGATCTAAATTAGTTAGAATCACCACACTTTCCCAAAATAACGCCCCCTGGACTCAGGCCGTGTCAAACACGCCTCTTTTCGGCCAGTACAAAGAGTTGTGCGCGCCGGAAATCGCTCTCTTGTCTTGCTCTTGTCTTTGTCTCTTGCAACCCTGTTCTGGTGTGGACTCTTCTCTAGCCTCTTAACTTACTTAGTAACTTTCAAGTTTCTAGCCACGTGGCATACTTATGAGTTGTGGAAAGCTCACCAGCCGAGTTTTAATCAGTCAAAACATTCCTTTTCCTCCACAAAGTTCTAATCAGTAAATGTAATTATTGTTCTGGCTTCATCCCTTGTCAATACTTTCCATGTTCCTATCATTTTATTCCTCATTATTCCATTGTGTAATCTTTAATAAAATCCCATAAAACGTTAAAGATTTTGATTTGGTGTTTTCCTGTTTATATAAGACATATTCGAAAACAGAGAATTCTATTCCTTCAGATTAATTGAGACTTAGTAAATATAATCAGTTTCCCAGAACTGTATTTCTGGGTGGTGCCCTCAACGAGACAATAATTGTGATAAACGAAATATTAATTTACATAAATTAATATCACCCTATTACATATATATATTTTTACACTACATTCATATGGTTAACAGATACAGATACAGATAATGCTGTACTTGCTCATCCCTAATAATAATAATAGATTTGATTTGATTACTACAGCACTTAAGTCTATTATTTGTTCATTCCACAGTCACACACTGGTGGTGGTAAACTACCTCTGTAACCACAGTTGCCCTGGGGCAGACGTGGCAGCCATACCATGCTTACGGCGGTCTCTGATTGTGCCGCTACAGAGGTCTACTTCCTGAAAGTCTGAGTAATGCCTTGGTTTTGGTGTTTTCTTTTTGGACCGTTTGAATAGATAGAAGAATAGAAAGAAAAGGAATAAATAGAAAGGAAGTAGAATTCACTATACCTCCATTCTCAACTGGGGTGCAACAGACAAGACTACATGTTGTAATAGGACTGTAAGCATATGGGTTATCTCATATCATTCAACATATTTCTTTTCCAAAATGTGCTTAATTATTTTGCCTCTGTACAAAACAGCTGAACACAAACAGACCTATGTGGAAGAGGTTGGATGTGTTTAAATGTGAGATGCACAAAAAATGTGTTCCCTGGGGAACCTTCAATGTGCCATGTCAGCCTAACCTCCGTCCAATCAGCTCCCTTGATGTTGAATGTCAAGCTGTCATCATACAGTGTTTTCCAAGTAAGTAATTTGTTACTGGTGCTTTTTGATCTTCTTTACATATACAACCAAAACCCATTCTGTTTTTATGTAGGTGTATTAGGCAAATGTTGTGATGAAGACGCTGGCTTTTTACCTGGCGTGTTCTTCTGGGAGCTTCCGCTGCCGTTGCATATGAAACATCAGATCTCCTCCATTTACATATTCTATCACCAGGAATAACCTGCAAAGCACAGCACAAGGAGAGGTCAGGGTGTACAGAGATTACGAATACAGCACAACACTGAAACAACAGTGTTCTTTTCACCCAATCATTTTGTCAAAAGTGCTAAAGCTGGGATTACACAATTTGTTTTCACTTGCATTAAGGAAAACTGTTTAATCTCCTAATGGCATATTATAATAGGAATAATCTGTGAAAAAAACAAGACCTAAAGATGTAATTTAGTCTTCATTATTAAGGATTTTAATAGATGTAAATGATCAGAACATAATGGGTCTTTGGCCAATTACATGCTCGGGTCCGAAAAAAGGAGTGCTCCCATTGGTCCACACTGATGTCAACAGGTAAGTAATGGCTACTGATAAAACAGAAATTGATTATTCTGACTTTTTACACAGCACAAAAAAAGCACAATGTTTAATGAGGCAGAAATAATCAGGGATAATGAGGATTTGGGCGGTAAACTTGGAGTTAGAAGTTTTAAGGTAAGCCCTAAACTTTGGTTTAGTAAAATTAGCATTTTTTATGGTTGGTGTTTTATAATTTTTAATAAACGAAACTGTCCTGTGATCTATGTATGGGTGAATTGGGGAATCCAAATTGCAGATAGTGAATGTGAATTGTTGTCCATTTGTCTCTCCCTCTGAGTGTTATCCCTGCAAACTGCTAAAAACAAACAGACTGATTCAATGTTTGCAGACATCAACAAAGCCTGTCTGTGTGACTGGGATCTGATGATTCCTGGTGAGATCTTGTATTTCTGGTGGCAGGGTGCTCTCACCTGCTCTCTGTCTGGAAACAGGAGTGGAGGCCCACAAGGAAAGGGTTGGTGGATGCCTGCTCAAAGACATGCTTCTCTGTCTGCACCCAATCAATGTCCTGCAAACACAAAGACCATAGAAAGACAGGCAGAGGACGTTCAGAGATTCTGGTAATAGAGTTGTGTTAAAAAGAGAAGCTGTGTAAATATGTCATTTGATACTTTCTGGCCAGAGTATGAAGTTTAGAAAATGCAATATAAAATGGGTTCTAACCTGACCTAAGCCAAACATGTAACCGCTTCTTTTTTCAACACACCCCAAATATCAGTTACATTCAAGAACACATCATAAGGATTAATCACTTGTGACATAATTTGATGATGTTATTCTGTTCTTTTCACATTTTGTGCCTTCAAGAGAATCAGGTGTGCTCTAATAAATAGCCCTGGTGAGCTGGGGCCCTTTCCTAGTAGAGGTAGAGGGTGGAGCTCTAGCGGTGATGGGAGTCAGGTTTTGCGTCGTTTGTTTTAATTTATCTCCCTCTCCTGTTTTTTTCTATGTATTGATCAATGTTGTTTGTACAAAAAATCTGAATAAAATCTTTTTTAACCCAGAGTGGTGTTTCTGGATTATGTTTTTATGTGGCTTCTGCTTCTCATTTGTGGACGACTCTGAACTGTGTTCACAGACAGAGACTTCTGGAAGAGCTCCTGATCCTTGCAGTGATGTCAGAGCCTAAAGAGCACCAGCATCTAACACCGACCTTTGACCTGGTCCCCCCTCTCACAGAGATTTCTCTTCGCATATTTCTGACATGGTTCCACAATCTTTAGACTCAGTTTTGCAGATGGCAAACCTTTGTCCATCTGTACTTTTGAGTGACTCCTGTTGCTAATAAACGTGTCTTTTGTCCTCTATCTCAACTTAACATTTTATGCAAAAACATTATTTTGCATAAACTAGTAAAATATCTCTTAGTGATATGTTGTTTATTTTCTTTTGTGAATAAAATATGGTTTTATAAGCTCTGCAAATCATTGCATTCTGTTGATATTTACATTTTACATAGTGTCCTAACTTTATAGGAGTTTGGTTTAAGTAATTGAATTTAGCAAATATTACTTTTAATAACAATTTTCAATAGAGTTTGCATAGGTTTAAGAGCAGATGAGGGAAGCAGCAATCACACTGGACTTGAAGATTCAGATAATAACACCACAATATGAATATATTATATGACTCTTTCATGTCACACAATAAACTACTACAGAGATCTATTATTCAGATAATGTGCATAAAAAGTGAAATGGGACAACCACACCCAACATTAGGAGCATCTGAATATATTCCCAAAGCTTGTATGTCACATTGATATGTTACCTTTCTTTATTTATATATGCAGTATTGCAATAAAGCAACAATGATTCAATTAGTAAAAATGAAGACAGAAATGAACAAACAGGAGAAAGTCTGAACAGTAACTGCTGCTGTGTGTGTCGCCATCTTCAAAAGATTATCTAACTAATAGCTCCATCAAGTGGTGCTCTCTCCTCATGTCAGTTTAAAATAGTATTCATCTGTTTTTTTTATTGTTATTCTCAGGCTAGGTGCAGCAGATCATTAGGCACATTTCTTGAGGTCTGTGATTTTGCACTGAGTACTTGCAAACTGTTTAAAATTAAATGTACTTGTGGACGGTCATGGTCTTGTTGATGACAAACAGCTAACATGAAGTGACAGTACACTTTTGCAGTAGCACATCGACAAACACACATTTCACTTTGGTTCAATCAAGTATACTAAGATTTAGTTTGGATTTTAGCCTCTGAAATAAGAGCAATGCTTTTAAAACATTGTGTTTTGTGATTCTGCAATATCAATAGGGAGAAAAATGAACAAACTACTGTACACCTATGGGATAGAATTTTCAGATTCTTGCTTTATAAAAGAATGGAAGTGGGTGAGTCAGGGTTGGAGGTAGAATCCCTTCTACTCCCAGTCATATTTTAGATTTTCCCTTGAACAAGACACTGAATCCCAACCTGCTGCTGTTAGAGTGTGCGCACACACACAAAGGCTGACCATCCCACCAAAAATACCTAAAACCAAAGGCTTTAATTACATTGTAGTAGTAAGCAAATAAAAAAAGGTCATTTTACTATGTTTCAATTAAATATGCAGTAGTTAATAACCATGCCTGAAGGAAAAATCATTTAGGTAATTGCATATTGTGTATTATTTATAATTACAACGAGTAAAAATCTGGTACCCTAGGGCGGCACAATATTAGAAAAATATGCTATAATTCTTTTAAATATTGTGATTACCGCAATAGCTGCAATATTTGAATGCACTTTGACACTTTGAAAAACCTCTAAAAGAGTCTAGTCCTTTAGACGCACCACAGTTTGAGTTAATGCTCTGTGTTGACAATAAAAGTAATTCTTTGTGATACAGATATTGCTATAGATAATATAGCATTCACTCATCTCTGCTTATTTTAAAGCCTTTGTTGTTATTTTATAAAGTCATTCCAACACAAAGAGATCCCCGAAACTTACAAGCACAGGAACACAATTTTCCACATATTTCTTTCATTAGAGTAGCACTGCAGTGTGAAGTTATATTACACTTTTTTACACAAATAGGCCAGAAAGCAGCCCAGAGAAACTACAACTCAATGATTGCATTAAGTTGTGCTGTCTTTTTAGATATCTGCTCCTCAAACACAAACATAGTCAGTCTACAGTGTTTCTGCGCATGAAGGTCAGCAGAGGTGTAAAGTACTTAAGTAAATGTACTTCGTTACTGTACTGCTCTGCGTGCTCACGGGGCGCCATGAGCACGCAGAGCGCGCAGGTACGTACAGTTGTCCCAGTACGCACACAGTTGTCTTTGAAAGATGGATAAAGCAAAAAAGCTGTCAGGGGCAACAAACAGAAAAAGAAAGAGGGAAAAGGAGATGGCGTGTAGGATTTAAAGTATGACGTCTGTGCTTGGAGGCTTGCAATATTCATGTTAACAGACTAGCTAGCGTTTGCTAACACTGGAAATATAGCAGCCAAATGGGGTTTAAATTAATGCTAACTTAATGTACAAAACCGAGGTTACTGAGCTGAAAACTGTAAAATATAAGGCAGCATGCCATGTACAATAAATTACAATCATTTGGAAAACAACTAATGCAATATCTCTGGTTTACCCAGATATTATGCAAAGATTTGCTCCAAACTTGGAAGCTTAATGTTAACAGACTGGTTAGTGTTTGCTAACTTTATTAATTAAGTTAATGTTGCTACAAGCTACATTTAGATTTTGGTCAAACCTTACTCGTAGAACTGTAGTTACATCAGGTAACTATAATGTACCAATCCTATGCATGACATATCTCAATTTTATTAAGGTAAAATACTGCTAAATATAAGGTAGCACAATAAATGACTAGAAGCTGAAAAACATAACTTATGGAATAAGTCTGGTTTACCATGGAATCATTAATAGATTTTGTTTAAGCATTAGCTGTTGATGTTAGCTGTGCTGTCAGACATACAGGCTATAGTTACATCTGTTGGGTCTAATTAAAGGCTCACATCTCTTTCTCTCTCTATAAAGGTCTGTGCTATATTTTTTAAATATATATATATATATATATATATATATATATATATATATATATATATATATATATATATATATATATATATATATATATATATATAATATACACATGGCTCATGTTATGATTTATTACGAACTAGAGAGTGCTCTAGAATGTTTGGTAGCAACATTGTTACTAGTATTGGGCTGAGAACTGGCCAAAATTGTTGCTGCATAGCCCTCCAGCACTGGGTAGTTGCTTTTTTATTTTGTTTTTGTTTGTCCATTTTACTGAAAATACCTTTTTTTTTTTTTATGTTTTACTTATGTCTTTTTTGAACACTTGAGTTTGACTTGGACAGACTTGTTCAATCTGTGTTTTTGTTCTGCCGTGTCGATATTGAGGTGTTCAATTTCTTTTCTATATTAGGAAGTAAAACCTCATAAATAAACTTTCTTTTTCACTGACCTAAAATATCTCTTTGTGTTGAGGTCTAGAGCATCTTTGAGCCAACATTCAGTACGAGTAAAATACTTAAGTACTTTTAAAATGGGATACTTTAAGAGTTTTACTCAAGTCGTATTTAAATTGGTGACTTGTAACTTGTAGTGGAGTAATTTTTACAGGAAGGTATCTGTACTTTTACTCAAGTATGGCTTTCAGGTACTCTTTACACCTCTGAAGGTCAGTGAGGTGTCACTCTCTGATCTGTTTTTATTCTCAAACTGCAGCTCTGGTCATTCCTCACATCCACAGAGCCTCACCTCGTCGTCATGCACCAGCTCCTTCTTGACCACCTTCATGGCATACAGCTGCTTGTTCTTCTTCAGTCGCACCAGGAGCACTTTGGCGTAGCTGCCACGGCCGATCACCCGGACCAGCTCAAAGTCCGTCAGCCCCAGAGCCAAGCCCTGGGACAGCTTAATGCTGTCGATGCCATCCACCACCGCTGTGATGTCCTGCACAGAAGCCAACGGGGCACAAACACACATTCAACTTCGGGGACTATAATGTGCTCAGAAGAGTTAGCTCTTCAAATCTATAGCATTAACTAAAGCTATGACTGCAATAAAAATTCTTAGCTTGTGTGATCTTAAAGGTTTCTCCTAAGTTTATACTTTAGAGTTACATCATCATCATATCAAGTCTCACAAATAAATCTGAGAATTCTCACCTCTGTGTTTTCATCTTCTGTTTTATCAACCGTACAGTTGTGTGGTAAAAACGATACTGGAAGAAACACACAGAAGGACTGTGTTAATGAATGTCACAAAAAACCCACTGAAGTAATAAAATATCTCCAAAGGAAAACTGTAATGCTTTGTGCTGTCCATTAGAGGGAGGCAAAGTTTTATGGGCAGAAGAAAACTCCAGTCAGAGCTGGCAGATTTCTTGAAACAGGTCAGTCCACATGGGTCAAGAGTGTTAAACCAACACCAGAGTGTTCCCCGAGGAGACTACACTGATGAAGGGGTTTACAAGGGACAAGCTTTTAATGCAATAAACTGAGAAAACAATATTAATCTCTTAATAGCACATTGTAATAGGAATATATTTATTGTTAAAATAAAATCAGAAAAGGTCACAATTACTTTGTTGGAGGTCAATGTGATGAAATTATTTTTTTCAGGTAATGATGATAGAAAAATTGCATATTACATTGAAACAAGACACACTTTATTTGACTGTAGTTTTAACCCGAGTCTGGAACACCTTTTATATGTGACATGTTTGAACAGTTTATAAAAGGTCCGTTACAATGCCACCACAGCACGTCCCACAAACTAGTCCAGCCTCAGTGTTTCCGCACTGCAGCCACAAAAGGAAACTTCAGCTGCACACAAAGCTCTCAGCTCTGAAATAAGGTTCTGTCTCATGGTTTATCAGAGCAGTCAGAGCAAAAAAGCAAATCTGAAGCTAATGCTGAATAAATAGAGAATAAATCTTTGTTGTAGTGACCAGTCTCTAAAACCTAAGTCATTGTGCCATTGAGTGTCGTTAAGAAAAAACAGATTATATTAAAACTATACAATTCAATATGCAATATGACTGAGAAAGTATTTTATTAAATTCAGGAATAAATGTTCGATAGTTTATTTTCTGTTTATTTCTAACCTGAAACATGCACATTGTATCATTCTTTATCAGACAAAATTGTTCTTGAATTGTATTGTAACTATTAAGTGTTGTATTGCTATAAAAACATTGTTAAAATCTCCACACGTGCTTCATTTCTGTATGGTATTTCTCAAATAATGGCAGGCTGAAATATGTTGTTCATCTGAGATTGTATTTACCTGATACCAACTGCTATAATCAGACAATAACTCAATGATTCAGTCATGTTGACAGTCATCTGTCAGCATCCATACTGACAGTAGAAATAGGGATGTCAGAAAGTGATATAGTGTGGTGTCTTACTTCTGTCTGTGTCGTTGCTGTTGTCTGGTGGGAGGTTGATCTCCTCGTTCCTGGCGTCTGCAGGGGGTTCCTGTGATGGCATGACTGGATCCTGGTAGAAGACATTCAAAAACCCACTTAGACATACTCTGAAATATCCAGTTAAGTATTCATTCATGGCCCAAGTCAGCTGAGAGAGAGTGTGAAGATTCATTTTGGAGGAGTGTTAATGAGCTTTACTTTGACAACATCTAATAGGCCTCTGTCACTTATCTGGCATCGAGAAACACTTCATCAGGCTGTGACAAAGGCCTGTCATCTCACAAGCAATATAATGAACTCACCACATTGATTTTCTGGTCAAGGCCTGAGACGTTTATATTTGTACTTGTAACAACTGCAGCGTGATGTGAAATTTAAGCCACTAGCATGAGCTAAATAAATAAATAAATACAAAAGTGATCAGGTGTACAGTTGAGCAGCAGTTATTAGTGGTATTATAATTCTTCTGATAAGAGCAAAAATTCTGATCCAAGTTTCCAAGATGTTGTTCTGACTGTGCTCATGTGGAGTAGCCCTGGCTTACAGGGGTACTCACCATAAGCCTCGAGCAGGTCTGGGGGGTGAGTCTGTGACAGCGCTTATGGAGCAGCAGTTTGCAGTTGATACACTTGTAGCCCTGGCTGCCCAGCCCCCATATCCTTTCAGCACAGTGGCCACAGGAGGCTTTCTGCAACACACACAAAAGACAAACCTATAAGAGTTTATCGCTAAATGAAAATGATATTGAAAGTGTGAGTTTAGGCTTTAGGTGTGTTACTGGACATTAAGCTGAGATGTGGGCATATAGCAAGTGTTTAAAAGAAGGTCTGTTTTGAGTAGGGCTGTCAATGTCAACATTGCGCTTTATCTAAAACAAGATATAATGAAATTAAAGAAATATAAATTAATTGCATCGCCTAGTGAATGTCTCACTATTGTTCTGTTTAGAGTAATATGTGACAGTTAGCATCCTCCACTCTATTAAACTTTGTTAGATCATAAATATTTATGACAAATATTGTAGTGAAGGTCCAGGTAGATATTGTATAACACATCTACATGTCTGATGGGAATGTTAGTGGTGTGTGACTCCAGGTCTTCAGGTGCAGCGGGGAAATTGCAGGATGAGAATGGCTTGTATTGATCCATACCTTTGTACAGGCAGACTGTATTACAAATCATACGAGTGCCAGGAAAATAAACAAGCTTATGTGCTGAGAAGTGATGCACTGTGTGATGCACTTAAGAAGACACATCACAAGAATATGTGCAGTGAGGAGGCAACATTTGTATGATAAAGTTTGAAAAAACAGATTTGCCTTGACAGACAGAGGTAACAGAGATAACTACTAGGGGTGTAAATATATTGTAATAGGAATATTATCGATTGCAATATATTTATTGCAAAAAATGACTTGTATTGCTAATAATGTCATGGTCTTCCATTTAATGGACTTTTTGCTTCAAACCGGTGCATCTCCATAAAAGTTCCTCAATTCCTAATTTTAGTCCAACTTTAGGATGAGTGGAAGCTTATCCAGATTCTTGTACTTGTTAAAGATTCTAGTAAAAATTAAATAAAAATATAGATATAGAATATTTTTATTTAATTTTTACTAGAACCTTTAAATATCACAAGTCATATTGTTGTCACAATATCAAAAATAGTTATTGCATATCTTTCATTTTTCCAATATCGTTCTAGTAACTAATGCAACTAAGTGTCAGGATTCATTTGTGTTTATATAGTCTGTCTGTTATGTTAGGGCATTCTGTGTGTCTGTTTGTTTTTGATGTCATATTTATTGTATTTGATTTTTGTTTTAAGATTGTATTTGAGTTCTTGGTTTTTATTTTGAAATGTCTTACCCTAGTCTGTGTTTTATGATTTACTTCCTGCCTGTTCCCCTTCTGTGTGATTACCTGCTCCGCCCTAATGTGTTTCACCTGTCCCTTGTTGTCTGTGTCTATTTATACCTGTGTGTCCTGTGACTCAGTGCCAGGTCGTCTTCACCCTACCCGTGAGTCTGTTCAGTGTTTCCTTGTGGTTTATCGGTTGTAGTCTGTGTTTTCTGTGGATGTTCTGTCTAGTGTTTCCTAGTCTGGTTTCTTCTCGTGTTTCACTCCTGGATTATATGCTCGGACCCTAGCCTTGTGTTTTCCTGTTTCTTGGATTTTGTTACCTTTGTACCAAATAAACTTGTTTTGAACCTTGTTTGAGGGTTTGCATTGGAGTCTTCCTAGTCTCGGGCAGTTTGGCCATGACACTAATGGCTTTTACCTTTTTAAAATAATAAGAATTGGTGAATCTAAACACCCAAAGTGAATTTACATTCTGTGATTACTGTGCAGGGTTTACCCACTGTACTGAAAAAGGCTGCTGCACCCCACAAGGCATATACAATAATTTGAAAATAATATGGTGTGTTTATGAACAAAGAATAAAACAATATGAATGACTTTATTTACTATAATTCATCTACAATACAATCTGAAACTATCTCAGAACAATGTATACAATTTTGGAAGTAGAGTTGGTGTTGGAGGAGGAACAGAGGGACTGAGAAAACATGTGTGAAGGGAGAAAGCCTGACCAAGTTGTAGTTCGCTTAGGTTGGCTTAATATGCTGCGGACAATGTGGCAAACCAACCAGAGACAACCTGGAATCACCCATAACAACACCAGTTTTCTGTACAAATATGGGAGTTATCCATTTCCAAACAGGAAGGGCCTAGACACATCTCCAAAATGTAATGTACCTAATGCCTGCCTCACAGCAAAAAGGTCCTAGGTTTGACCCCAAGGTTGGCAACCAGAATAATTTTTTTTGGGGTCTGTTTGTGCAGGTGAAGGTTGAAATGTCTGAGTATATCCCTTTAAGTATCTGTATAATTTTTAAATTAATAAAGTTTTATTTCATCCCTACAGAGGGTAGTGCTGAACGCACTGAATGTTCCCTTTGCGCATGTGCAGTTAGAGTAGTAGTACCAACAGAGTCACACCCATGCCCTCTCCCCAAAGGCCAAAGTGTCCAGCTGCTGGCCACAGGCTGGCTTGTCCCCGACCTCAGATTGGCGTTAATTTTCTTCGACCTGTGCAACAGAGGTCTAGCGGGGAATTTTGTGACGCTGCCCGCCAACCAGATAGGCTGCCTTGGATGTCGGACATTGGCCACCGTCCCCCCAGGGCCCCTAAGGGCCGTGGGACCAAGAGATGAGCCCATCAGGCTGGCTGTAAGTTACTTTTCCCTATCAGCAGCTCAGGCACTGGGCTGCTCATGCTTTAGATCCATGGGTGGTTGCCATGGTTACAAACTACAGTTCTGATGCCACACATATCAAGCCCAGGTCAAAATGACTATCATCAGCGACCCGGTAAAGGCTCTAGCCCTGAACCAGGAATTATCCGCCCTACTGGCCAAAGGTGCAAACGAGGCGGTAGATTCTCTGCTGCAATCTAGAAGCTAATATTCCAATTACTTACCAAAAGAACAGGCAGATTTTGTCCCATTTTAGGTATGAGGGGCCTCAATCGTTATATATGAAAGTATTGCCATTCCACATGCTCCCCCCAGTAGAGCTTTTTCAAACTGATGCAGAGAGAGAGTGGTTTACATCAATTGACCTGACGGACACATACTTTCATGTGCCCATAGCACCACAACACCGGTGTTTTCTCAGGTTTGCCTATGGGGGCCGCCATTGGAAATTCTGGGTGCTCCCTTTTGGGCTTTCGCTCTCTCCGAGAGTGTTTACCCGATGTGTGAAGGCAGCTTTTGCCCCACTGAGTCACTACGCCACATGCTGTATCTAGACGACAGGATTCTTTGCGCACCATCCCAAATGTGTGCAACTCAGGACACGGGTTGTCTGTGCCCAATTAGGCCTCCAGGTCAACTTAGAAAAGTCTTAGATAACAACCATTCTTGGAGTGACCATTGATACAACATCCATGACTGCTCGCCCATCACTTTCCCGGGTGGACGACATCATCCGTTTGGTACATCAAGTCAGGCTGGGGAGACGGTTCACTTATGTCACTTTCCCACGACTGCTGGGTCTGAGTGATGTGGCAATGTCTCAGGGCCCTGGCTCCATGGAAGGATGGGGTTTATTAGACCATGGGGCCTGTTGTATGCAGCAGGGAGGTGGTCACCACAGACGCTTGCCGCACAGGATGGGGCGCTGTGTGGCAACACAAGACAGTCCAGAGGCGCTGGTCTGTAAAGGATGGTTCGGACCACATAAATGTATTGGAGCTGAGTGCTGTGCATTTGGCCCTCTGACATTTTCTGCTGAATCTGAGAGGGAGACATGTTCTCATTCTTTACACATCGACCGTCTACCGGTTAATCATCAAGGGGGCACCAGGTCTTTGCGGCTTCTGAAGGTATCCTAAGACCTCTTGACGTGGACGGCCCCTCATCTAGGCACCCTGCAGGCAGTGTATCTGCAGGGAGAGGACAACCAGATTGCGGATTTCCTTTCTCACCAAAAGCCACTGCCGGGAGAATGGTGCCTCCACCCAGAGGTAGTGCAGTGGATCTGAAGACTCTTTTGTCAGGCAGAGGTAGACCTGTTTGCCTCAGAGGGTCAAATCATTCTCTTCTATGATTCCCTGGGCCAGGATGGGCCAGGATGCGGAGGAGTGACCCTCTTGTTTTCCAAGAGGGTCACAAGATGTTGGCCCCTTACTGGCCAGAACGGCCTTGGTTTCCGTTGCTGCACAGTCTCTTTCGCGACACACTATGGCGTCTCCTAAACTGGAAAGATATGCTGTCTCAGCTGGGGGGAAAGTTATGGCGCCCCAATCCTCAACGACTTCGACTGTGGGTCTGGCAATTGGAGGGCCCGAGCGGCAGCTGTTAGTCACACCATTTTAAATGCTAGAGCAACTTCTACTCATCTGCAGTATGGCAATAGGTGAAAGCTGTTCTCACAGTGGTGTGCTGCCCACAGTGAGAACCCTGTGGCCTGTCCGGTGCCCACTATTCTAGAGTTATTGCAGTCTCTCCGAGATGAGGGTCGGTCTCCTTCCACTCACGCTGCAATATCGTGTCATTATGCAAAGAATGACAATGCTACAATGGAGAGCCATAACTTGGTCTTTTTCTAAAGGGAGCTTGTCAACTGTGTCCACGGGCAGCCCCACAAGCTCCAGCACAAGCGGGTTGGTGCGTTACATCCCCTTTCGTTCATCCCCCCGCATGGCTCTGGATTAACTCTATGTCTGAACACAGCGTTTATTACAAAGATCTTGAGTACTGTATCCAGCCACTTAGACTGGCACAGTTTCAGGAACTCCCTCTGGCAGTCATCCGGGATTCATATTACCGTAGTTACATACATAACTGTCATGTGTACCCCCCCATGTCTGAAAACTGTGTCAGCGGTAGAAAACAATCTGTTTGAATATGTCACTGGTCTGACAAATCAAGCTCTACATGTCTACAGGATAGATCTGTTACAGTACTGTTTTTATTGCTTCCGTTCCAATCTCTTATTGTCAAAACCCATTGTTAAGACTAGTCACAAGACAATTTCTTTACCTATTGTTTTGCATTGACTTGTATGATGTTTGGTTTCTACAATTCTAGACCAACACTAGTAAATTACAGCATTAGCCAAAGATAACTGGGCTACAAGGATGCTTCTCTTTGCAACTACATGTGGTAGGTCAGAGAATGAACCAGTGTGTGTTGATGACGCAGGAATCTTTAAAGCATCTGTTTGAGACACTCACCCTGTTAAAGCGTTTGGTCTGGAAGAGGTGTCCGTTGACGCGGTAGAGTTTCCTCCATCTTCGGGCCCCGCGTCGGTAGATGGACTCTGGCAGAGGAGAGTGTTGAGTCACATTTCATGTCAGAAGTACAAGCTGCACACCGCCCTGATTAAGGTCATTACACATTCTATCCTCCATTCACACACACATTTCAAGTAGTTATGGTTGTTTTCAGGCTTTTATAACATATTACAGCTGTAAAACGCCATACCTGATATGAATCTGTATAAACCAAAATGCAGGGATGTGAAGATGAACTGTTTTTCTGTGAGGGTTTCTCAATTCAATCTTTATTAGGGACACCAAGCATCTGGTCCATAGAGATAATAATGATAATATAAAATCAAAAACATATACATATAGAATATATGTACACATATACATATACATATAGAATATATGTATATGTGTGAATTATAAGACTTCAGAGGCTTAAGAGTCTGATACAGTTGCTGTCTTGGCTTTTCTAATTATTTTTAGTATTTACAGAACAGCTAATACTAACTCTGTGGCATTTTGGGGTAACACTTTGACAGGGACTCTTTACTTTGTTACTTCCGTTGGTTCGTTTGTTCAATAACCTTCACCAGAGATAACGTGAGCCATGACAACTTTATAAATGTAGCCAGGATGTATTATAGGATGTAATTGTTATCACAGTCCACCTAACAATGTCTGGCATTGGTTGTGTCGTTATATTCACATTATGCTAATTTACTGGTCTATTTATAGTAACAAAAAATCACATCCGTTTGTCTCTCAGTGGTGATCCAAAGTACGACAAACAATAGCACTAAATTCAATCTATTTTAGGGTATGGTGGTGAGGTGTACTGCCCCTCACCACCATAGAGAGCCCACTTGTGCAGATGCCAGCATGCTCCTCTGGATGTGGGAAGAGGTCATACCAGCACACGAGATCCTGTCCGACTGTACTCAACAGACGTGTCTGAAGGATGTGGACAAGTGTCTTCTCTTTCGGTGAGAGTATAAAACATTATTTTACTCACTGAAGTTTGTTTTGTTAGTATATGCCAGAGCTGAATGTGTGACTAAGGATTGTTTATGCAACATTACCAACACAATGAAACAAAAACATAACAATACTAATAATTATGTTTTATTATTACAGCACTAACATGTCAGTCACTCTCACAAGAACCTTTAAGTTTAGGTCTCATCCAGCAGTAGAAAAGTCTTTTTTGTTATTTATCAGCTTTACACCAGAATATCTTGGTGCACTTATCATGCATGTGTGTTACCTCTCAAACACTATCTGTATGTCCGTGTAATATATGCCATAATCAGGTAATAACACCAATGTATTTTCTTTATAACGCTGTCTTTCTCTCTTTCTCTCTCTAGGACATGACTCAGCCACATAAACCAAGGGCAGCAACAAAAAGAGACTGTGGTTCAATGCAACATTTCTTTATTATAAATATGTGCAGGAAAGAATCTATAATTAAATATCTGTGTAAAAAAAAACAGCATGTGGTGGGCTAAGACACCCTGTTGGCAGCATTTGTTTTCTAGATCTGTTTGCATGACTCTGCAGTTCAGGCTGGTGCACAACACTGGCTGAGCCCTGTTTGGTTCGGCTGGTTCTGTGTGGCTTGCCCATTCTCTATTACATCCAGATAAAACCCGGGCAGACGAGTTGCGAGAACTTCATCTTCCTCCTGTGACAGCAGCTGTAACTACGACTGAAAATGGAAAAACAAGCATTGTCTAGATTACACAGGTTTATTTGGGTGTGTGATCATTTCTGTCGATATATGACCTACCTGCCTCTGTTGTCCTGACAACAGCTGAGCCCCCCCCAGTATGTCCTCCTCAGTGACAGCTCCAGCTCCTGCTCTCCTCCTTCTTCAGTCACTGTCGGAGCTCTCCTCCACAGGAGCTTAAAACTCTCCTGAGCTGGAGTCCTGAGAAGAAAACATTTGAATAGATTACATCTGTCATTTTTTGAGCTAAACTTCATGTTGGAGGTATTCTAAATGACACTAACAGTGAAATAAACAATAAGCTGAAAAGATACAGCGAGCTTACATTTATATTGTCTCGCCTAATGCTAAACTAATTTAGTACAGTTGTGGGTCATAGAAACAAGCAAAACTCCTTCACTCAGTCATATTCTCTTCTCTACAATACAAAATAGGTCAGTGAGTTTGTTTTACTGTGGAGCTTGTCACTGATGTGTTACACAAGGTTTAGGAACAGTGCAAAGACTCGACAAAAGAACAGTAATAGTAACACATGCACAGTATCATGTTTGATATAAGTTCACTAACTTTAGCCGTTATCCTGCTGAGACTGTGGGCCTCGGTAAAAGCTACGTAAGTTGTTGATGTAGCTGCTTAGCTAACATTAGCTATTTTAGACAAACGTTACAGTCAATAATAACTTATACAAAGTTAGCTCTGACTGCTGTATTCTGTTGAACAAAGCTTTATAAAACATGTTATTGTCAAACATTAGTCGCGCTCTTCTCTCCAATGTCTCAGGAGTTCTCTTTACTGCTGATTTAGCACTCAAGAGTCAAACATAGTTTACTCTCAATAAAGTTTGTCAAACACTAAATTTGCAGAAGTGTATCTTTTCTTACCTTCTCTGTAAATGTTGAAGTTCTGTGAACACCTGTAGCTGGCGGTCTGTTGCTCTGTTTACCCAGTCGTGCACGTACAAGCACGCTTCAGTGAGAGCGAGCAGGACGCTGACTGCAATTCTCCTAACGGCCACTAGTGTCAGTAAATGTTTTTCTGAAAGTACCTTTAAGAAGGGGAAAATGAAAAGGTCAGGTAGACCAACAAAAATTTCAGCCACAACTGAAAGGAAAGTTGTTTGGGATACAAAGAAAAACCCACAAATAACTTCAGCTGAAATACAGGACTCTCTGAAAAACAGTGCTGTGGCTGTTTCAAGATGCACAATAAAGAGGCACTTGAAGAAACATGTGCTGCATGGTCGAGAAAGCTATTACTACGCATATGCCACAAAGCATCCTGACAATATGCCAAACAGCACCGAGACAAGCCTCAAAACTTCTGGAACAAAGTAATTTGGAGTGATGAGGCCAAAATTGAACTTTTTGGCCAAAACAATAAATGTTACATTTGGAGAGGAGTCTACAAGAGCCTATAAAGAAAGGTACACCATTCCTACTGTGAAACATGGAGATGGCTCGCTAATGTTTTGGGGATGAATGAGCTACAAAGACACAGGAAAAGATGAATGTGGCATGTTATCAAAAAACACTGGAGGAAAATTTGCACTCATCAGCCCGGAAGCTGCACATGGGACATACTTGGACGTTCCAACATGACAACAATCCAAAGCACAAGGCCAAGTCGACCTGTCATTGGCTACAGCAGCATAAAGTGAAGGTTCTGGCCTGGTCCTCTCAGTCTCCTGACCTCAGTATCATTGAGCCACTCTGGGGAGATCTCAAACGTGCAGTTCATGTACAAGACAGCCCAAGAATTTACAGGAACTGGAGGCTTTTTGCCAAAAAGAATGGGCAGCATTACCATCTGAGAAAATAAAGACAACTACCACAAAAGACTTCAAGCTGTCATTAATGTTAAAGGTGGCAATATATGGTATTAAGAGCTGGGGTATGTAAACTTTTTATCAGGGTAGTTACTTGATGATCTAAAAATCATCTTCATGATCTAAAAAAAGTAAACACAATTGTTTGACAATAAATGGGTTCTCCCAACCACAACTATGAGTGAAAAAAGTTTTTTGTGTTATAATTCATATTCTCTCAAAAATGGCCAAAAGAAAAATCACAAATTCTGCCAGGGAATGTAAACCTATCAGCACAACTGTATATGACAAAGTAAAACTTCAGCAATATTTTCCAGTTAAGAGGGATCAACTTCTGCACGAGTTAAAATGTTATGATAAATGGTGTGCATTTATATAGCACTTTTCTGTACCCGTCTCGGGCACCCAAAACGCTTTACAACATGCTTCCATGGGGGCGGCAGTGGCTCAGTGGTAGAGTGGTCGTCCTTCAACCGGAAGGTGGGCGGTTCGATTCTCGCTCTCCCCACGATTCATACTGTTGTTGTGTCCTTGGGCAAGACACTTAACCCACCTTGCCTACAGTGGCGTTCCAGCTGTAACTCTGGTGAATGGAACCTTAATGTAAGTTGCTTTGAATGAAAGCGTCTGCTAAATGACTAAATGTAAATGTAAATGCTTCCATTGACCCATTCACACATATTCACCCCTGGGGCAGACAGAGAGGGGGGCTACCCATACACCTGGCGCTCACAACATTCTCCGACCACCGAACTCAACTCTACAATCACACATAATCACCAAAGCTGTAGCACTAGAGGCAAAGTGGGTTAAGTGTCTTACCCAAAGATATTCACACCAGTTACTCAAAGCTAACTTCCATTGTGGAAGTGAAATCAGATGAACTGATCTTAGTACACATTATTAAAAGAGTAAAATGTAATGATACTCACACTATATTAGGCTTTGTGCAATATATTGTGAGAGCTGTTACACACTACACAGCAAAAATACTAGGGGTTGTGTTATGTGATGTGTATAGGCCAAAAGCTACAGAAATTCTACAGCTACACTGGCACCAAAAGATGGTCGTCGTATCAAATCTCTAGCTCAAGCCTCTCCCATAGAACCCCTTAAAAGGGCTTTGAGTAAGGGCGCCACCTTACAGCAATATTGGGGGCGGCAGTAGCTCAGTGGTAGAGCGGCCGTCCTTCAACCGGAAGGTAGTAGGTTCGATTCCCGCTCTCCCCACAGTTCATACTGTTGTTGTGTCCTTGGGCAAGACTTATTGACCTGCAGTCTGACACACTTCTGGCAGAGCACTACAGGTCAGTCTCACTGCTGTACTTTTACTCCTCCCTCAAAGAGGAGATCTTTCCACACTTGAGGAGGCCTGCTTTGGATCTACTTATGTGTGTGAACAGACATTCTCAGTGATGAAGGTTTATCCCAAAAACTACAAACACAACATTCCAGTCCACTTTAAACTGGGGAATACTCTGCGTAAAAGGCTGGTCAATCCTAAAGACAAGATCCTCTCGCACAGAGTAATGTAGTTTATACAGTTCAGTGCAGTGAATGTAATGTTGGAGAAACGAAACAACAGCTTCACAAGAGGATGTATCAGCACAGAAGAGCCAATCCTGGAGGACCTGAGTCTGCAGTCCACCTCCACCTCAAAGAGAAAGGACATTCCTTTGAGGACAGCAATGTCCCAATTGTCGCTGTGTCCTTGGGCAAGACACTTAACCCACCTTGCCTCGTATGAATGTGTTAGAATGTTGAAGGTGTTGGTCGGAGAGGCCGTAGGCGTGGAATGGCTGCCACGTCTCTGTCAGTCTGCCCCAGCGCAGCTGTGGCTACAGATGTAGCTTACTACCACCAGTGTGTGACTGTGGAGTGAATGAATAATTGATATGTAAAGCGTCCTTGAGCTCTGGAAAGGCGCTTTATAAATAAAACTATAATAAAAAACTATAATAATATACTGCCGTCCACCAGAGGGCAGGCTCCAAAAGTGGAAATATAAGGAGAAATCCAATGGCGACTTTACAAGAGTAAAAATCATGTTTACAGCCTAGTACAAAAGATGGCTCTGGTCTCTAGGGGTCAAAACTAAGTAAAAAACAGCTTTTGGCATGTTTTCTTCCACATCAGTGTCCTTTAGACTGGAGGAGCTGCTCTCTGTAACATTTCTAGTCCGGTCCCAGTTTGGCTTGCTGCTGCAGTGAGACTCACTCAGGATCTGCCTCTGTTGACATAGCAACCACAGAGCAGAATCTGAATCTATTCTTCACGGATCCTGGTCTGGAATGAACTCTGAACCAGATCCTTCACACTGTGGACCTGCTCAAAATTTGTGTCCCTTGTCTTTGCTGCAGGACCCGTTTACAAATGAGCACTGCACACTAAAAAATTATTTTAAAAGAATTAGAGGTATTGCTCACTTGTGTGTTTAATTGAGCATCAGATCTCTACTTTACAGTCTCTACTATAAAAACAGACAAACAAAACCATATGAGAGGATTGTGGTACCTGTTAAACAGACTGTACCTGATTTTTTTTTTACTTCTAGTATCAAAAAACATATTGTGAAAGCAATCATTTGTGGAAAAAACGGGCTGTGACTTAAGAGGCCATCGACAGTTTATTATATAAGGATTTTAATAGATGAGAACCTCTCTCCAGGTATGGGATACCAATTAAAGCTCGCAAAAAAAAAAAAAATCACATGCTTGAAAAAGGAGCGCTGTAGTTATATTAAAAAAAGTAATTTCCAAAAATATGTGTTTCAAAGTGAAGTGTGGTGAACTTCTCTGAGAAGGTTATAAAGAGTTGATACAATAACTTATTAGACAGAATGGAATGCACCTACATGACAGCAATAAATCCTCCAGAATCTCAGTTTCATCTGTAGAATGTTTTAAAACAAACTAAAAATTGATGTAAATAATTAAAAGTTGGAAGTATTGTCACACTCAAAGGTCAGGTGTTAGACCAAATGTTAGATCTTTGCCACAGCCTGCATGGAACTGGACTGAAAATGCAGATAAGGTTATACATGACACAAACTAAGTTTGATAAAAACTGGATCAGAATTTGCAACTGTATGCCTCACAGTTCCCAAAACCAGACAACAGCATGTAACAAAACAATCAAAGTGTAACTTATCTTGGACTCAACAGTTTTGATGTTTACACTGTTTGCTTCCATCTCATCACTGTTTCCCTGCATTAGGTTTTCCTCATTAACAAATTTAGTGGGTCAGTGATGTTTTATCAGAGAGCCTAATGCCAAATACAAAACTGCACATAGACCTAAAAACTGATCTGTAAAAGTAAACCTATACTTGCAGAAATTGAGCATTCATTATAAATAAAAGAACAACTGCATGTTACGCAATCCCACTGACCTGATTAAAAATAATTTCCCATCTTTAGATAATAAAGGCTATACATATTATACACAGACAAAACTAGAACCTATAATAAAGCTCAGACAACCAAACAGGCACAGACCATCATTTTGTCTGCTTGGCTAACGGCTGGTCTTTAACATTCTTATAAAAACTGTAGGTACTCTCCTTTTTGAAACAGTTGCCCAGATATGCTCCATCAGTGCTGCAATGCCCTATTTTCTGCCAAAGAGAGGAGAGTCCAAATTACACAGAGTCAAAGCGGCTCAATACTACACCTCCTGATGTAAAGGCCAGTGCACACAGTCCTGCCATTCCCGGGGCAGTACACAGAAGAGGAGAGGTCCTGCTGATGTGGACGGCAGTGGAGCAGGAGTGCAGGGTGGTACCGAAAATACGTCTACAGAACAGGACATTTACTAGGGCTGGACCCATTTCCACACATTGTTCACTCACTCAGGAAAGTAACTGCGATCAGGCCACTACCAAAACATACAGCCTTCTTTTAATGATGGGTGGAGAGTGGGCAAATTCTGTATGATTCTATTTCAATGAGCCACAGTGCAGTGCATATATTTTAAAGGAGATTATGGGAGTAGAGCTGAATAGAGAAGATTTTGGGCACAGTCACTGGATTTAGGTGCAGTTTAGTTGAGCCAAGCTTATGGCTTGATTAGACTGGTTAACTGGACTGCTTTCTTGGTATTGAATAGCCTTAAGCACTTGTCAAAAAGAAAAAAGGAGAGCTTAAGGCATGGCAAGGCAATTTTATTTATATAGCACAATTCATACACTGGGTAATTAGAAGTTAGTCTGAGCTCACCTCGGACTTTGTACATGCAGCAACAACCCAGCTATGTATTACTAAGAAAATTTTAAAAGACAGACATTCAACTCAGACAAATGAACTCATACAAATATTGATATTCAATAATATCTTGTATAATAATATCTTTCCCACACTGCAAAAAAATGACATTTTACTTGTTACTTGCAGGAAAAACACAAATGTTTGCAGATACACTTGTATCAAAGTAGAGAAGTAGAGATTCAAATAGCTTCATTTGACTTTCAGAAACACAGAACAACATTGGAGTGTACGGATGGCCAGAGCGGAGAACTTTAGCATGATTCTGAGATAAGAAAAACATGACACCACTGGATCAGCTGTGGTAATCTTGTAAGATCCAAAGCGGCCACAGTTTCGGAGCCAGGTAGCCTCAGTTGCTTTTCATCCAACTCTCCTGCATGAACTACAAGGTCTGAGTGCATTATGGGAAATGATGTTCTGTCAGTGTGAGCAGTGACGGCTGATTGGTCCTAAGCGATGACACTTCACTGCCCCCCTTTTCTTCCAAACCCACACCTTTATTCATTTTAATCTTTTCTAGACAAATACCCGACTACAAACCCGTGAAAACTGTTTAGCCTTTTATCAAATATAGAGAACACATTATTAAAATCAACTTAATGAGCTAGATTTGTGTTATTTCAAACTTAATGCTTTCAGACGACTCTACAATAAAAATTGTATAATCGATGTCATAAATAGTTTCAGTCATTCATGTTTAATGTAGGTCAAATTTTGCACTGTTTTTTTCACTTAGAGGCTCCAGAGGTGTTTGGGACAGACCCCATTCACCACAAAATGAGCCATTAACCCATCACAATGTGCCTCTTTAAGGTAGAATGAAAAGTTGGGAATCTGGAGTTGATTATGTAGTATTAGGCAGTGGCTCATGGGGTAGAGCACGTCAAACTTGGCCAAGATATTCTATATTTTACAAGCAGCTTGTGATGTAAAGATGAACTAACTACAATGATGTCAGTTGGGTTAGGATTCATCAAAGAAATGCACCAGTTTATCACTAGTCACCGACACCAGACCCATTATGGACATAAGCTAGTATGGGGATGTGTTACTGGGCTCAATATTGGTTCCAGTCCACCTCATAATGACACATTTATTATGTGTTCTGTGTCATGCGGCAGCAGCAGATGCAGTACATTGACAGTCACAAACAATAGATGTGTGTGAGATCTGTACCTTTACTGTATACCTCATTAGTAGACACCTGAGTTTTAGGCTCTCAGTGGTCCAGCACAAGGACTCAAGTAACTTAGGGGAGTTCCTAGACATTTAGTTATTCGTTTCTAAGCACATTGGAAGGATTTAAGTCAGTCAGTTTATCTAGGTAAACAAAGCCATTCAGGCTAGCATCAACCTGAGGCAGGGGGAGCTGGTGTAAAATGTAGCAGCTTGTGAAACATCCCTCCTCTAAGGGAGTGGTGTTTGACCATTTGGAGGCCAGCATCACTGCACTGGGACCTGCATCACTTGGGAGACAGCACATTTCTCCTTTGACCAAGAGGGGTCAAATCATTGCCACACCCCAAGGGCTCTCTCCAACATCATGCCAGGAAGCCCGACATCCAGAAGTCAGTAATTTGTCACAGCAGTTTGGATGTCTGGAATGTCTCGGATTGTAACGAGTGGTTATTTCAGTCAAAGTTGCTCTTCCATCAGCTTGAATCAGTCGGCCCATTCTCCTCTGACCTCTAGCATCAACAAGGCATTGTCGCCCACAGGACTGCCACATACTGGATGTTTTTCCTTTACACCATTCTTTGTAAACCCTAGAAATGGTTGTGCGTGAAAATCCCAGTAACTGAGCAGATTGTGAAATACTCAGACCGATCCGTCTGGCACCAACAACCATGCCACGCTCAAAAAAGCTTAAATCACCTTTCTTTCCCATTCTAACATTTAGTTTAGAGTTCAGGAGATTGTCTTGACCAGGACCACACCCCTAAATGCACTGAAGCAACTGCCATGTGATTGGTTGATTAAATTCTTGCACAGAAGTAAAGTTAAAAAGGTGGATTGGTATACAAATCCCAAAGATCTTTCCGTGTAAACCATGACCGCATTTGACTGTTGACTGGCGTGTTAATCTTGGAAGTGTTACATACTTTCCTTAAAAGGAATGAGTTTTTTTTTTTTAAATGAGTGCCTACACTCGCAGTCCCACTCTGGTCCACAAGATGGCACACTCAGCTCTGCACCACATTCTGAACTACATTGTATAGAGGAGTACTATTTTTAGAACAAACACAGCCTATTGGAGCATGCAGCCTCACTGATGGAGCTGTCCCTGACAACTCCTCACACCTTCTGTGGGAATATAATGGAGCTGTTCACACCACTTTCAGGTCAGTTGGATGCAAAAAATATTTAAATAGCAACATCAAACACTAAACTTTAGTTCTCCTCTGAGAGGCTGATGTGTTGGGAAAGGCAAAATCTTAAACATCAAATAAAGTTCAATCTAATTCTCAAATTTCTGTATAACAGTAAATTTCCAAACTTGCCACAGTGTAAAATAGAATCCATTGTTGTACTATACACAAAATAAAAAAAAATGTTTTGACACACTCCCTTCTTGAGCAGATGCAGTCAGTGTTATGGAAGAACTTTGTGTTGACCATGCCGTGAGATGATACTGTTATCTACAGAAGGGTGGCTGCACAAAACTGCTTTCAGTTTTTATCTAGGCATTTCTCTGTTTAGATTTAGCAATCTCTGAGTTTTCTGGCTCAGGGTGGTTTGGTTTTGAGAATTGATTGCCATGGTAACTTACACTACACAGCTACCCAGCTCCGAAGCAGGATTTATTCTGGTTTAAAGACTGAAATATCCAACTGGACCAATGAGCTGTGATCACTCTGCTCAAAGACAATAAAGCAGCATTAAAGGGGAACTAAACGTCTGGTCAGAGCTTAGACATAATGAGGCAGATCCCAAAGCTCCCTCCAAACTATTCTATAGAGAAAACCTCCGCTCAGACTAATGCTGTATAAACTGGCTTATGCAGATATTTATAGAAGAGCGTAATGGTTGATGCAGAGTAACGTCAAACTCATGACATGAAGATTAACTTCTGACGGACGTTTTTTGAAAGGTTCAGGTGGCACAGTGTCTGAATTAACACACTAATCACTATATAGTGAATACATCATTTTGTAGAGGTGTCCGAATGTATTTACTTTTTTTATTTCATTGAAAACAATATGGGCAGTACAAGCAGGAACGTAAATGAAAATAAATGTGCCAGGAGGTGCCAAAGAGGAGAGGGAAAGAACAGAAAAAGGAGGAGGCCAAGACGAGAGGAGGATGACCACACGAGTGACTACACACACACACGGACCCCATGAGACACATACAGACATTAGTACTAGTGAAAAGGCAGGGTAGAGTTTAGAAGAGGAGGTTTTTATCTCTACAGAATGCAAATGTGCTCTTAACAGATGAAGAAAAAACAATGATTACTCTGGTAATAAACGGATATTCTATTACATTTTTATGTGACATGGGAGTTTGTAGATCAAACTATCCGATGTATCTATTTGGACGAGACCTATTAGAGACCCTCAATATTGGTGTGGTTCCAACCCCACACAGTTTGAAGGTACTAAGAATAACTGGGCCACAATTTTTGGGGGAGAATGAAAATTAAATCTTTGTAATGGGAACAAAACTTGAACTATTAAAATAGTGTTTCCTAAATTTCACTGAGCAAGTGCTATTAAGTTAAATTAACTACAACTGTGCAAATCACATATTAAATATTTGAGTTATCAGCTCACAAGAAAAAAAAAAAGAAATAGCAATTTTACCAGAACCTGTGGAAAAAAAGAAAAACAAGAAAAAAACATGTCTGTTCTGGTACATTTCAGACAAATATCTGTAGACAGAGGATACAACACAAACACTGTTTGAGTTCATCGAGAATGTTCCCACAGTAACGCAAAATAATGGTTATAAGGTTTAATATCACCCTCTCTTTCTTTACTCACTCCATTAAGCTAGAAATGTATTTTTTATTTTATTTATTTTTTTAGGAGCTGGACTTTTTGCTCCACTGTCATTAGTGGACCTTTTACATTAAATAAACCTTTTGATGTTAGAAATGTCAGAGACAGAAAAAGCTTGTGCGTAAATGTGCACTCAACTGATAATTTAAATGGCTTATGATACTTAATTAGGAAAAGTGTTCAAACTATTGTCAAGTTTGTTGATATGAATATGGTCTACATTTGGGTTTTATTGATTCTGTGGAAAATAAACAATAATTGAGGGTTTATTAAAATTGTACAAATCCGCAGAGATGTGTAGAGTAGCCTAAAATTGTAAAAAGTAAAAGTAGCGTTACTTCAAAATAATTTTACTCAAGTAGAAGTAAAAAGTAGTTCTCAAAAAAATTACTCAAGTAAGAGTAAAAAAGTAAAAGAAAATTAAAGAAAAATTAAAAGACTACTCAAGTACTTGGTAACTGTTTGATCGTAATGTCGATCAAACTGATTTTAATTTCAAATTCTTTTCACACAACATAAAACTTTTGAAACCAATCCCTACAGGAGGCCTGTGTGTGAGCAAAATGATGTCAGGGGTGTTCCAGCATTAGTTCCATCTGTAGATTTTTTTTTTTCGAGTAAGTGTGTGCATGTAGCCTTTTCAATAGCCTACATAAAAGACTCACCAACAGCAACATCTCCAACAGCTGTAATATACCCACAGTCCTGACATGGTCCTGGTCTGGACAAATAATCCACCAAATCCACGTCCTTTCCATTTTTTAAGTAGCGATAATTACTAGTGAATGCCATTGTGGAGCCACGCGACTTAGGTTTTATTTCTCACAAATGTAAACAAATGTGCGCAAAGCGGTGTTTTGGGTCTAGAGCAGTGTCTTTATTAACTGTTGTTTATTCACGGCAGATATTTATAGAAGATTCAAACCAACAGTGACGTATGTTCTGGTACAGGAAAAATAAGGAAGAGTTTTCAAGGTAAAGACAAGAATTCCAAGAGACTTATAAATTCTGAGATCAACTGGTAAGAGAGCTGAGCTTATATCTCTAGAGGGAGGAGTTTACCCTGAAACCAAACCTGGTGGACCAGGCTCATAGTTGTTAGCTATGAAAGGACAGGGTGACTCCCTCACATCAGGGTGATGTATGTCGTTAAAGGCCAAGGTGAGTCATTAGTACCAATAATAATAAAAATAATAAATTGGATTGGATTTATATTGCGCTTTTCTCCCAAGGAACTCAAAGCGCTTATAGGCCGTCCATTATTAATTCATACACAGTCACACACTGGTGATGGTATTTCAAAATTTTATATTTTTATTCAGAATACAACATAGATGAAAAATGTATCATTTTAATTTTAATTTTAAATTTCATGGCATCAACACATCTCAAAAAAGTTGGGACATAGCCACTGTGTGGCATCCCCTCTTCTTTGTATAACAGTCTGCAAACTGGAAAATAGGAATGTTGTCCCATTCTTGTGTAATAGCGAGTGACGGACTACGGGCTGCCACGTTGGATATGAACAGGCGGGTGTGCGCAGTGGAAATGCGGGCGGACGCGGCCCTGAATACTTTGGAGACTAACAACGCCAACACCTGTGAGCAGATGAATGCAGAGGGACAGTCACTTCACGACATGGAAAGGGCCACTCTGGCGGTACGCACCAGAGGAACAACGCTGCTACCTGGATCTCAGTGTGGAGCCCGGTAGTGAAACGGGGTCTAAAGGAGCAGGGGGCTGCTAAGGCAGCATCTCGCGTTGGTTTCACTACATCCGACCAGAGGAAAGCTGTCAAAACTGTCGTTGGCACAGGAGCAGCGGGGAACATCCAAAATGAGCAAAACTAAACTGGTTAGTGTCTTTGCATCAAAATTTAGAAGCTGAAACTTTATGCGCTCATCTTAAAGACAGACTTGGTCAAGATGTCACGTGTCATAAAATTACTACTGTCAACACCAGGTATGCTTCATTCAAAGTATCCGCCGACTGCAATGAAGTAGACGTCTTGTATTATCCAGAACTGGGGCCTGAGGGTACTTTTGTGAGGCGTTATTATGAGCCGGGTAAAACTGCAGTGAGTGCTAATGTCGCTCCTACTGGGGCAACGCTTTTGTGGCGTTAGACATCTCTGCAGCAGTCTATCGCGTATTTACAGTCACCAAAGTGATTAACTTACTCGCGGAGAAAAATAAGATAGACAACCATTGTCTGTTGAACTCACAGCAGCACACTGCTAACTCTGCTTCTTTATTATTTGTACGCATGCTCACAACATACACAGTATACGAAGCACACACGTTTCAATGACGTCAATGCGTAGACTATAACATGACTTTGCCACTTATACTTATTAAAGTATGTTTAACACTCCCACTCAAAGACATGTTTATAACATTCTATAATGGTAAAACAAAAAAACAAAAATAACATTTGGTATACTGGCAGTAATTTCAAAACTTCTTAATAACATAAGAACACATCTGCCAGTTCACATTATTCTCCAAATAAATACCTCTTGAAGTTCTCAAACTTAACTTTGTTCACCGGTTTGGTAAGGACATCAGCTACCATGTTAGCAGTAGGACAATATTCTATAGATATTTTCCCTTCTGTGTGTGCAGACCGTACAAAATGATATTTTATATATCATATATCTATGTGTTTACTCTTTTGTCTGCATACAGGGTTCTTAGACAAAGCTATTGCCCCCTGGTTGTCCTCATATATCTTGACTGGCACATGCTGGTTACTACTATCAATTCCTTTAAGTAGTTGTACAAGATACATGCTCTCTTGAGTAGTGGCAGCTAATGCCATATACTCGGCTTCACAGGTGGATAAAGCCACCGTTGGCTGTTTCTTACTCTTCCACGATATGACTGGACCACTTTCAGTTAAACTGAAACAATATCCAGTTGTGCTTCTCCTATCATTTTTATCTGCTGCCCAATCAGCATCACTGTATCCTTCAAGCTGTAGGCTTTTCTCACATTTTCGGAAATGTAGTTCTTGATCTGCAGTACCTTTTAAATACCTTAGTAGGTGTTTTGCTGTAACCCAATGCTGTTGTTTTGGTTCCGCTAGGTGTTGTGAAAGTTTACTAACAACCCAGCTCAGGTCTGGTCGAGTACATGTCATAATGTATATCAAACTACCGACTATCTCTCTATATTCTGTAGTCAATGACTTCACCCTCATTGTCAAAATTTAACTTTTGCTCACATGGGGTGGATCTTGGTTTACACTCGGACATTTTAAATTTCTCTAACATTTTCTTTATGTGTCTCTTTTGAGTCATTTTGATCTTTTCATCGCTATGTATGGAATCAATACCCAGAAAGTGTTTAAGTAGACCCATATCTTTCATCTTAAACCTTCTCTTCAAGATTTCTTTTACATCTCTGAGTAAAGTGTTGTTACTTGCGGCTATGATTAAATCATCTACCCATACTAACAAAATCACTTTCTCATTCTCAAATTCTCTGCTGTAGACACAATGATCAGCATCATTTTGTACAAAACCATTCTCTGTAAGGTGATCATGCAGTAACATGTTCCAGTTACGTCCGGACTGTTTTAAGCCATATAATGACTTATTAAGTCTACACACTAAGTGTTCTCCTGTTTTAGATTTTATCTCAAAACCTTCTGGTTGCTCCATATACACCTCACAGTCCATCGGAGCATGGAGGTAAGCAGTCTTTACATCCATTTGATGTAGGATAAGATCCTCCTTCACAGCCACTTGCATTAAAGCTCGGACAGAAGTCATGTTGGCTGTCGGTGAAAAAATCTCTTTATAGTCAATTCCTTCTACTTGACCATACCCTCTTGCAACATATCTGGCTTTACAAGTCTCAGATCCATCTGGGCTCTCTTTCACTGTGTATACCCAGCGACCTCCACTGCTTGTTTTCCCTTTGGCAGTGGTGTCAGAGTGAAAGTCTCATTTTCTGTCAAAGAGTTCATCTCCTCTTTCATTGCATCAGTCCACATTTTTGAATGTATAGAGTCCCTAGCCTCTCTAAATGTTTTGGGTACATCGTAAACCACTCTGTAGAAATAATCCACATTTTCACTTTCATCATTACTACACACAGCTTTACATTGGTAATCATTAAGGTATTCTGGAGCTTTTCTCAGTCTTGTAGGATACCTTCTTTCTCCTTGTTCACTCTTAGTACTGTCTGTCTGAATCGGACTCTCTTCAGTACTGGACTCTTTACTCTCTTTAGGTTGTTCCTGACCTTGACTGACGATTTTTGGTAATGTATCACCATAACTCCCCATTTCGTTCTCCATGTCACAATTTGTCTGAGTCTGGTTATCTGTACTACTTTTTGTGATGAATTTTACCAGCCTATGTTTTAGAGTTTTTCCTGTCTCAGGATAATACACATTATACGCTGGACTGTATTTGTCATATCCTACGAAAATACCCTTTCGCATCTAGAATCCAGCTTTTTCTTATCCTGCTTATACACGTAGCATTCTGAACCAAAATCTTCATGTTAGACAGATTAGGTGTTTTTCCTGTGAAAACACGGAAAGGTGTCTGCTCTAACCTCTTACTGTAACATCTGTTACGGATTTGAGCTGCTGTCTGTACAGCATATGTCCATAATTGCTTTGGGAGGTTACTCTCCAATAGCATGCATCGTGACATCTCAAATGAGTCTCAACCTCTTTCAGCTTTAATGATAATCCGTTCTGATGCACCGGGTGAGTAGGGTGCACTGGTCTCGTGCCTTATCCGTTACTCCTAATTAGAGACTGTACATGTGGAATTGCTGCAGACGGTAAATTCTGTACCGTTATCAGATCTTATACACTTTATTTTTCCATATGGAGCTACGTCTGCTATGAATTTTTCTGTAGCTTTTGTCGTGTCGCTCTTTGCTTTGATAAAGTATGGAAAAATCATTCCAGTGTAGTCATCAGTAAATGCTATCGCATACTTGTACCCGTCTTTATCTGCTGGTTCTATAGGGCCGCACAGGTCTGTGTGTACTAGCTCTAGTACGGTTGTAGCTTTAGCGTCTGCCCGTCTGTTTCTACTTTGTGTAAATTTGCCCTGTGTGCATATTTCACAGTTCTGATTGGACCTGTTATGTTTCCCTCTTATCTTCATTCCCTCAACTACCTGTTCTAATTTTTCGACGTCATCAAAATTACAGTGACCAAGTATCCTATGCCATGTTTGAATGTCATAGCTACCATACACTTCATCAACATTTTCATTTTCTACTGTGTTAAGGTAATAGAGCTTACCATACACTTCCATTTTAAATTTTGTACCGTCTTTGTGAATTAGCCAGTTATCACCATCTTTGAAGTGCATCTCGGCTCCGTTAGCTGTAGCTGACTTCACTGAAAAGATGTTCTGTGGAAACGATGGGATGTACAGTGCTTGCTTCAGCCTCGTTTTCACTTGTCGTCCTTCTCTGTCCAGCAAATAGACTTCAGCTTCTCCCCTCATCTTCGCCATCCCGCTTACCTTGGTTCCATCGGCAAGTTCGATCATGTGATCCTCGGGCCTGAAGCTCTTGTCTACTGTTTTGAACTTTGTGGCGTCGTTAATCATGTGTGATGTAGCGCCGCAGTCTACCATGAGACCTTTCTTATTTCCTCTTTGAATAGGACAGTCACTCATCTTGAAGAAACAAAAAGATGCAGACTCTTCATCTGTCTCTTCATCTGCTTTCTTCACATGGTCACGGCTCCGTCCTCGGTCGCGTCTCTTTTCTCGCTGTGGTGTGTCCCATTTTCGATCATCTCTTCTCGCCTGAGATCCATCTGGACATGTCCTGGCCATATGTCCCTTTTTACCACAGGTGTAACACTCAATATCAGTCAAAACCAATTTCTTTCCTCTCCTCTTCCACGTGATCTCGTTGTCCCACTTGTCTTCATCACGTTGTCTTCTTCAACATTTACGTCACTTTTCCCGTATTTTTCAGTACTCTCGTAACTTCGTAGTTTTGCTTTAAACTCTCCGAACGTTAAAGCATCATTAGTCTGGGTAATGTGCACAACAAACGGCTTGTACGAATCAGGCAGTCCCTTTACTACCATCGCTATCTGAAGTCCATCACTAATATGCTCGTCTGCTCTTCTCAATGACGTAAATATAGTCTCTGCTCGAATAATGTACTCAGTGACCGTTTCATTGCTAGCCTTATGGAGTGAGGAAAGTTCACAATACAAACTCACAACGCGGGGTTTGTCTTTTCCGGCGTAATGCTCGCGAAGAATCTCTAGTGCTTTTCTTCCGTCACGCTTTGCTCTCATTATCAGCGACAAACTTTTGTTGTCTAGGCATTGCACCAGCTCTGCATATGCCTCTCCGTTCTTTGCCTCATCTTCCGCTAAAGCTTCTTCGTCTTCTTCGTCTATCTGCGGATCCTCTAAAATAACTTCTCTGAGGCTACGCAACTCCATGTGCGCGAGGAACCTCGTTTCCCAGAGTTTGTAATTTTTCTCATCACCGTCAAATAAAAGTCTGAACCACCTTTGGCCTGCTTGACTGGGCCCATAACCTGTAGCGTTAGACATCTCTGCAGCAGTCTATCACGTATTTACAGTCACCAAAGTGATTAACTTACTCGCGGAGAAAAATAAGATAGACAACCATTGTCTGTTGAACTCACAGCAGCACACTGCTAACTCTGCTTCTTTATTATTTGTACGCATGCTCACAACATACACAGTATACGAAGCACACACGTTTCAATGACGTCAATGCGTAGACTATAACATGACTTTGCCACTTATACTTATTAAAGTATGTTTAACAGCTTTCGCTTAGTGTCAGTGTAATCACAAGCAAATAACTACTATGAACATTAAAATAATATAATACAACTGTCGTGCCCTGCGCTTGAGCCAGAGCGCAGATGATAAAGCGTGCTGCATTGTTGTCGATCAGTTGTTGGAACACTGTGACATTCTGTGCCTACAAGAAACCTTTCTTGCTTAGAAGGACCTAAGGGGCCTCAACTCCATTAATGATCAACTACTGACCTTAGTTGTGGAATAAAGCGAGGAAGAATACCTGGAGGTGTGGCTATTCTGTGGAATAAGTGGTTGGACTCTACGCTTGGCGCAGACCAATAAGGAAATTTAATTGATTTAATTTAAGTGATTTTAAATGTATATGTCCCTTATAAATGCAACCAAAATAAAGAGGAGTATTTGAACAAACCCGCTTTTTTCAGTTCTTTTATACAGAGTGAAAGGTTTACTAGTGTATATATAATTGGTGACGTGAATGCAAATATCTCAGATAAGAACTGTTTTTGCAAAGCATATGGAGCCTTTGTGTGATGATAATAATTTGATTTTGTCTAGCAAAGAGCTCTTGCCAAGTCAGAGCTATACATACAGAAGTAAAGCATGGCACTTTGGCTGCACCACTGTATCATGTATCACTGTATCATGACGGATATTAGCTGTCACCTGAACACTCTTTCAAGTGAAATGCTGAAGGCATTTGGAGCATTCCAAAACAAAATAACTGCTCTGTGAATAACTGATAGAGAACATCATACACTTCCCAAAACTCAGAGCAACAACCCAACTCTGCAGCAACACTTCAGCTACAGAGGATTTGTTGAAGTTTTGGAGAAACTGAAGGGTGAGTTTGACTCCAGAGTCAGTGATGTGAAAACCCCTTCATGTGGATGTCTCCTCTCTTACTCTAATCATCATACAGTATTCCCTGATAATCTTGCTGGTCTGCCTTTATTTATGAGCACATACACCTGTGAGTCCACATTTTCAACATAAAGAGACAACATAAAGAAAGTCAAGGACATGCATGTCAGCCTCCACTCATCCCAGTATAAAGCTACAGTATTGTTAAAAATAATAGCAGTACAGTGCAGAGGTCGCATTAACCAAATATTTCCCGTCATTGATGTTTTTTTTTAGCAGGGACAGAAAAATCTGAATGCCATCCGTAATTTTGACGGATTATTCTGAGGGTGATCTATTGTAATTCCTACTCCTGACCAGTTGTGTGCATATATCAATCAGCAATTATCTTGAATCGTGTCGTCTTGTCACGCTGCATTCAGTTGCAAAAAGGTCATGGCAGCTGAGAGTGAGTCGTTTTTTCAAACCGCCAAAAAGTTCTGATATTGTAAAGAAAGGTGAAAAAGAGGACATGATGCAGTGGAGGACGAAGAAGGACAAACAGAGAACACTGAGCAGTCACCAACAGATGTTACGGGACAAGCAACAAAAAGGATGTGAAGAAGAGGGAGTGTCGTGTTCAGTGGGAACAGAAGTTACGTGGCTGAGGTGGGAAGGAGGAAAAATGTTCTGCGACATCTGTAGAAAAGCTAACACAAGTAACGGACTTGTCAGGGGGGCACAACAACAGCGATGGAATTAAGTTCAGTTTATTTTTGTCGGAATCATTGTGTAATATACTGCGTGCTCTACAGTTCAATCACTTTCACTTTTTGTGTAACGTTATCTGTTGTACTGAAATAAAACAAATAATCTGTCCTTTATGCTCGTCTTGAAATTTCTTGAAACGTGAGTAAAACAAAAAGCCATTATAAGTATTAATAAAGTATGAAAATTAAAAATGACAGGTAATAAATGACGAGGACGGAAATTTTATGACTCCGTCCGTCAAAATGACGAAGAGTGAGAAAGTCTAGCGCAACCTCTGGTACAGTGTGACTAACAAGAATAATTCAGGTTTTATAGTATATGTTTTATTGCTATGTGGCAAACAAGTTACCAGTAGGTGCAGTAGATCCTCAGAAAACAAACAAGACACATTATTCATGATATACACGCTCTTAAGACTGTCGTTGCCGTTGACTGTACAAACTCAAAACTATTTTGTACAAATGTTTTTGTTTCAAGGATTTGTGTATGACAACAGTTATTCCACTCCATGATTCTTTAACAACATTCCACAATTTAATTCAATTTCTTGGTTTTGCTTCAGAAGGAGCTTCTCGATTGGATTAAGGTTTCGGGGATTGGGCTGGTCACTCCATAACATTAATTTTGTTGGTTTGGAACCAAGACTTTGCTTGTTTACTCGTGTGTTTGGGGTCATTGTCTTGTTGAAACAAACATTTCAAGGACATGTCCTCTTCAGCATAAGGCAACATGACCTCTTCAAGTATTTTGACAAATGCAAACTGATCCATGATCCCTGGTATGTGATAAATAGGCCCAACACCATAGTAGGAGAAACATGCTCATATCATGATGCTTGCTTCACTGTCTTCACTGTGGACTGTGGCTTGAATTCAGAGTTTGAGGGTCGTCTCAAAAACTGTCTGTGGTCCATGGACCCAAAAGGAACAATTTTACTCTCATCAGTCACAAAATGTTCCTCTATTTCTCTTTAGGCCAGTTGATGTGTTCTTTGGCAAATTGTAACCTCTTCTGCACATGCCTTTTTTATTTTATTTTATTTTTTTAAACAGAGGAACTTTGCAGGGGATTCTTGAAATTAGATTAGCTTCAGACAGACGTCTTCTAACTGTGACAGTACTTACAGGTAACTCCCGACTTTCTTTGATCATCCTGGAGCTGATCATTGGCTGAGCCTTTGCCATTCTGGTTATTCTTTGATCCATTTTGATGGTTGTCTTCCATTTTCTTCCACGTCTCTCTGGTTTTGCTCTCCTTTTTAAGGCATTGGGGCCTATCATTTTTTGCACCTCTTTATAGGTTTTCCCCTACTCCAATCAACTTTTTATTTAAAATACGATAATCTTCTGAACAATATTTTAAACGACCCTCAGGATTTCAAATGCATGTTCAGCAAGTGCCGTTGGCTTCATTCTTAAATAGGGGCCACCTGATTCACACCTGTTTTTTTACAAAATTGATGACCTCAGTGATTGAATGCCACACTGCTATTTTTCAACACAACCATTTCAACTAATTGCCCAATTGTACAGCCTTAAGAGCGTGCATATTATGAATGATGGGTCTTGTTTGTTTTCTGAGAATCTACTGCACCTACTGGTAACTTGTTTGCCACATAGCAATAAAAAATATACTAAAAACCTGTATTATTCTAGTTAGTCACATGGTACTGCTATTATTTTGAACAATACTGCAAATATGGTCTTAAGTGAAAATCTATTGCTTCTCTGTGTGGGTGACCTGGTATAGTGTTGTGAAAGTGGCTCTTCCCTTGACTTTGCTCTTCCAATGTGGCTCGTGTAAGGAAATGGTGAGGATCACTAGATAATGTAAATATGAGAACAGAGATTTTCTACAAACAAACATTTATTTAAAAACAAACATGCACCGAAGCAGATAAAAGTTAGCTCAAATCTGGTCAAAGTGGTTTGTGTTATTGATAGTGGCAGTGCCATTAATAACTACAACTTTGCAGTGGTCCATTTTGCAGTGAACCAGCCTTTTGTGGAGTAGACTCTTACCAGATGTGCTCCAGGCCAGGCTCAATATTGAGACAGTACTACAGAATCAGGTCAGATGTGAAAACTATGTCCAGATGCCTATTTTTGAACTACTCTCCATGCGCCACTTCTGTGTCTGGCTATGTGACAGATTAGTTTTGTCTTAAGACATGAGTGACATACGTGCAGGGGAGAGTGTAGAAAAAAATATTATATTATGCAACTCCAATTAAACGCAGTAAAACATTTAATGAGACAGGCTAAACAATTGAACCAATAATAGTTCTGTAACAGCTGGGCAGCTGTAGCAAACATCACTTGGTTGCCAACACAAGAGTTAATTTAAGAGCAGGTAAATGCATGTTCAGGGCTGGCGTGGCCAATTGGGAGATTAAGGTGAGTCGGGAGATTTCCCTTTGGGCCAGTCAGGATGGGTTTGTATGGGACCTCCAAAATATTTTTTTTTTTTTGCTGATCCCAAATTTGGGTCAAAGTTTGGTGAGTTTTTGAGCACGTTCTGGGGATCAAATTAGCGTTAATAGGATAAGACAAACTGAGGACTGAGAACCTCGGGGAAAAAAAAAAAAAAAACAGCAGTGAACTTCTGGTAGAACAAGCAACAAACTAAACTTCAAAGTCCTATTCAGACTGGAGAGCAATTTCTAAACATATCAGGCATATCAGTGTGTTCTCAATCTGACAATGTTTTTGCAAAATATTGGATGTTGGCGAATCAGAAAACGAACACACCGTTTGCAGCATTGCTACAGAAAAACTGTGAGACATTTTCAAAAAGTGTAGCTAACATTTGATGCCCCAGTTCTGTAGATGATTCTGACACACTTTAGAGCCTTTTGAATGAAGAGCCCTCTTTTAATGGGTTTGTATAGGACCTCCAAAAAAAATTATTTAATAGAGATCTTGAATTTTGGGTGAAGTTCAAATTAGCACTCAATTCTCAGCTTCCATTCATTTATATTACACATTTGGGCCGTCAACACAGTTGCAGTTAGGGGTCGGTCCTCATAGGCTTTTATGTTCAGGGGGACATAAGGAATGTATGTGACAAATTTAATTTCAAAGTTCCATTCAAAATCTGTAGGGAGCGCTGGAGAGCATTTTTTTGGCATATCAGTGTGTTCATAACATTGTGCACAACTGCCTCGTTGTGTCAAACTCAATTTAACAATGTTTGAGCAAAATATTGGATGTTTGACCCACTTTTATGCAACATTTCAATAGAAAACCAGAATGAAGATAAAGAAGCACAGCCGCTACTATGTCAAACTGTAAATGGTTTCACATATAAATAACTGCAGTGTCGATAGAGCTATACAGCAGAATAATATGTATAAAGAGCTACACCCTTTCGGCTAAAGGGTGAGCTTTTGTTAGGAATTATTGCATTATTTTCTTTATTTTTTTCTTGACCGAACTAAACTAAAAACTATTTATAGGTCAGTGTCCAGTCAGCAAAATAACTTTGAATGGGTCACACATAAAGACTTGGTCGGTTCTACACAGGCTTACAAATAGCTTTAGGATCAATAGTCAGTATGAGTCAGGTTGCACAGAGCACAGCCACAACAACCCAAACCAGCCTCAACTGCGCCCAAAGCAGATCAGAGATGGAATGCTGTACAGATATCCTCTGCCTGTGATGTGAAGAGCAGGCCCAGGACTGACAGGCATGACGCAACATGAAAAACCTGACACATTTAAGCATCCACCTATCTCTCTTCTTCTACTTATCCTCTGAAGGGTCATGTAGTAGACCTCCCCTCCCCGGACATTTCCTCCAGCTTCTCTGTGAGAGTACAAACATAATCCTAAACCTGCCGAGAGAGACAGCATGCCCACGATTATTTCAGGCAAAATTGAATTAATAATTATTAGATTTAATTTTATATTACTCAATTCCTTAACATAATCTTGTCTATGACAATTCATTCATTTAAGATGAAAGAAAAGGATGTGTGCCATAGATACAGAGCAAATGTACTCTGGAGCTACAACATTTCGCAGGGAGAGAAGTTCTGGACAGCTGTATCTCACCTCCTTACATCACAAATAATTGGGTCTTCTGAAAAGTAATAGAGAGACACGTGCTGGTCATCCACCTTTTATTCAGGAACTACCTCTTAAAAAATCTAAGTTACGCTAAAGTTTATTTCAGAGCCATGTTTATTTCCAAGGCCTCTCTTTTTTGTGTTTTGTTTGTGTTTTTTGTCTCATACATGAATTCCTAACTTGTATAAATATTTTAGTACTAAATATAAAGTCAGATAAGGGATTCAATCCCTTTTGTTAGTAGTCTGCATGGCATCGCCATGCTAACTGGAAGTACTCTGGTCCAAACATGGTGAAAATGGTGAATCTAAATTGTCAATAGGGAAGAGTGACTAATTGTCTTTGTCAGTGCATATCTCTAAGTGTTGGCCCTGCAATTTACTGGCAATTATCCAGGCTACACCCCACCTTATAACTTCAGTAGCTTAAAGTGTATAAAACATGTCAATTATGCGTTCAGCAGCATTTTTACAGAACTAGTATGAGTATGGACTTGTGTCAATAATACATCTCTATAGTGACAAATGTCTCCATTACTTCATAATAATCATAATAACAATACAATAATAATAATAATAATAATAATAATAATAGATTTGATTTTATTAAGCACTTTTCAGCCACAGCTGCCCTGACGGAAATGTGGCAGCCTACGGTCTCTCCGACCACTACCAATCACATTCACCAGTGCTGCAGACACTGGAGGCAAGTTGGACAAAACTACATCATGTATGAACTGGAAGGAGCGGGGATCATCCCAACAACCTTCCAGCTATTGGATGACCCCCTCCTGAGCCACTGCACCCACAATAAAACTATACCTTTGGTGCTTTGAGCTCTATATAGAATATAACCACCTCCAGGAGGGCTATTCCCTGTTAAACACAGAAAAGAAGTGATCATTGTGTCACAGTGGTGTTCCATTGACATGTGCCTTACATGGTTAAGCACACAATTATTGAAGGTCAATCAGACTTGTATTATGTTGCAATTTAAAGAGCAATTCATGCTACAGTGTAGAGTAATCACTTGGTTCTTAGATAATCACAGCCATAAGTTACACGATTCCAATCCAGCAGCAAAACCTGACATACAGTCTTTTCTGGAGGTGCTCTGCAGGAACAGCTTTGTAGCTGACACAGAGCACACTGAACACATCCATGCTAACAGCCAGAGCTAGCAGCCTTCACACCAGCCCTGCCTGCAGTGCGTGACGCGACAGACAACAGGGCTTGAATCAACCCCACGCTCTTGCACACGCACAAGGACAGACTGGTCTACTGTAAGAGCAGCGACACACACAGACGGATGAGAATGGAGGGATGAAGGATGGATGGGTGCAGAGACAGATAGCTCACCAGTTCTTGCTTCTCTCCACCTCCTTTAGCACATGATCTAGGCTCAGTGGATGTGTGTGTGGATGTGTGTGTGGTGTGTTCAGCCGGCGACAATGCTACATCCCTCCTCTGCCTCTTGCTGATGGAACGCCCTCTCCTTCTTTCTCTCTCTCTCTCTCTCTCTCTCAGATTTTTTCATCAGATCATGGCTTGTTCTCGAAGCTTTTTCATTCTGGGTCCAGCTGCTTTCACTTCGTCAAGCCCTTGCGTATTTTCTGTATTTCTGAGGCAAGAACAGAAAACTGCATTCACAAAGAGTGTAGCTCTGTGGCTGTCTTCCAGCACCACACCGTGTCCCGATGCAGCGCTGTGCAGGCTCCTCCCTGGAGAGAGTGTCACACAGCCGAGTGGGAGCAGGAAGGGAGCTGGGGTGAGGAAAAAAGGGGCGTGGCCTGGTGGAGCTAGTGCCGGTGCCTGGTGGAGGGGGGTGGGTGATGCTGGAGAATCCAGTACAAGGCAGGGCCGTCTGCACACAGAGGGGGGTCTGTTCACACACAACATTGAAAAACCCAGGCTGTTGCTGCTTGCTGTTTTTCTTTTGTTGTAGCATCAGTAGGAAATGAAAACATATTAGAGTTTGATTTTACCAGCTGTTTTGATGTGTATAATTAATTTTCATTGCTCTTATTCATGAACATTTGATCAGATCTAGAATTTGCAGCTTAAGACCCAAAGGAAAAATAACTGGTTTTATAAAATACAGGATTTTACACATTGCTGTATGAATAAATGTAAAGGTTTATATATTTTTTTGTATGTATATGCCTTTATAATCTGTTACTGTACTACGGATGTAAAGTAGCCTTTGGGATAATATTTACATTTACAAATTTACCCTTTTAAATAACAAAAATAAAATGTGTTGTGGAAACAAAGTCGTTAAAATTGAAACCATACTACACCGGTACAAAAGTATTTCTGCTAAATCATCAACTTAATATTGTTTGACATTCCAAGACTCCTATCTCCCCTAAAGAGCTTTGAAGGCACACTTGGGTCAGCCTCACAAGACTTTGAGATGTGCCCACCGTGTGGAACAGTACCAGAGCCTCCACATGCTGAAGTAGGTCCTCTCGCTTATGCAGTTGATTATGACTTTATTTGATTTAACCTTTATTTAACCAGGATAGTCCCACTGAGATTTCAAATCTCTTTTGCAGGGGAGTCCTGGCCCCATGTGTGTTTGGGGGGGGACTGTTGTACATGTTTTTGGTGGTAGGGGAAACCGGAGTACCCGGAGGAAACCTACGCAGACACAGGGAGAACATGCAAACTCCACACAGAAAGGCCCTGCCCTGGATGGGAATCGAACCCAGGACCTTCTTACTGTGAGGCACCACTGTGGCGCTGAAAAATATATTCACTGGTTCATGCTTTTTTATGAAGACCTATATTTTCTTGACACTCTCAAACCAGAGGTACATGAGCAGCAGAGCAATGTGGCGGTAAATAGCTTCAAGCCTCGCACAAAGAACTGCATGATGGCTCCTTGCATGCTATGTTCACTGAAATGTTGGTGATACCACCACTCATAATTTTCTCTTCTGTAACCACACCCACCTCATTAACTCTCACCTGCTCTTGTGTGCTGAGTCTCTTGTGTTCTCTCCGGACACCAGGGGTGGGACAATGTACAATTACATCGCTAATCATGATAAAAACAGTGGCTATTTTTGTTATTTTATCACTATTGCTAAAGTTCTTTTTTTAAGAATTGCCTTGATAATTAAAGCCCTTTTAAAAAAAAAGAAATCAACATTTTTGGACAGGTAGATCTTGTTAGCTTGCTGACCATGCCTGTTTAAGCCCAATGTGCCTTGTTGTGGGCCTGGAAAACAGCCTCTGCCTCCTGTCCCCGACCTTGAGCCTTGTCATCACCCCTTCTGTGAGCAGCAACAGCTAACCTAATAATGTTCATGTCTATGTCTTTGTGTCCATAAAACAGGCTCATCCTGGGTGATGCTCAGTCACTTTGGAAATGCATGTGGGCAACTTAGCCTGGCCCTGAGCAGGCTTAAGGTCACCTGATTCCCCAAACATTTGCTGAGAGTGTCAAAGCACTTGTTTTAGATCTCTCCCTCTCCCTTTAGCCAATTTAAAAATCATGAGATAGCTTATAATCTACATGACTGGCAGATTGTTTTGGTATTTATTCCTTTAGGTGCCGAGGTTTTTTTCTGGTCTCGGGCTCCCCTTGAGTACAAGGGAAGGGGGGCAGTCCTAGGCCTGTGTAGCCTGAGACAGGGAAGAGTAGCAGTTCAGCCTCTGTGGAGCAACAGCGGGATCCTTTATTAATGCTGAAACCATGTCTATGCACTTGGTCTAACAAACAAAAATGTACAAGTCTTGAGGGTGAGCTCACTCGGCTCATGTGTCCCTACTGATGGTGCATTGTTGCAATAGAATCCTGCTCAGTATGAGAGGAATCGCATGTTCAGATATTTGGAGTATGTGCTTTGTTGAGGAGCAAATAGTGCAAAGGGTTTCATACGTAGCAAAACCCTTGCTTGGATCTGAAAGCACTTCATGAGTCGGACTTGCTCAAAATACAGTAAAGCCTGGTGCTAGTACAAGCTTTTCTGCTTGCTCTGGCCAGCTTTACATTGCTTTTGAGTTATTTCCACCTTTAGCCAATGATGATCAACTTTTTACATTACTTTTTACTTACTTTTAACTGGATTTTTAGATTTTGACTTATTTTTACTTTTTAAACAACACGGACATGCCAAGCGACTGCATCCTTGGCATCTATTTTTCAATATGCCAGGGGTAAAAACAACTAGAAATTCTTTCTACCAAAGTTGCTGGAAATAGCTACAGGAAATCAGTGTGCTACAAGCAAAGACTTTTGCTTTGGAATCTGAAAGACTTCATGAGACGGACCCAATAAACTTGGATGATACAATGTCAATCCCAAAACTGAGTTAATTGATGAGAACTGAACTAAATGATGCCACCTGCGTAAACAATGGGGCAGTGAAGTGCAACAGAGGGTTCGACACCTGGTCATTGTTCTAAATTCTATCATTTAATTTTTTCCACCCCTGCAGCGTTACACTTCAGCCCGGAAGCGCCCGATTGATCTGGTCGAAGTAAAGGTGGTGTGAAACAGATAAAGAAAAAAAAAAAGAATATTTTTGGCTTATCAATGACAATGCACAGAAAAACATTAAAATCATCCATCCAAATGACATTTGTATTTCTTTTTAGTGTGGTACATTTTATTGCAAGGCACAGCACATAGGCCCACACCACACTCACGACACCCGTACCTTGTCTGTACCCTGCCTTTGGGACAAGATTGATCTGAGCAAAAAGCACAATCTGGACGTTCAGGGGTTTGGTGAAGCCAGTGACATTCAGTCAATCTTAGCGGCATCTCTCCCCCCTCTAAGGAATGTAATGGAGACAGGATAAGATTACATTTCAATTGCTTATTTAATAATGTTTTGTTCATCAGGCATTACATATTATGAATAGTAATCACTTCATCAGCAAATATGAGCCCCATTTCTCATGCAAAAGAGTAAAAAAATCATCAAAGTTCTCGTTTTTAGGTTGTCAGGGTCTGTCAATACTATGAATGCTAATAAATAAATAATAATTAATAATAATAAATAAATAAACTTTTGTAAATGATTTATTTATTTATTAATTATTATTGAGGAGTAGGCAGCCATGCAGTCAAAAAAAAAGGGACAACCACTGGTAATGACTTGTTCACAGAGGTAAATGCATGTTTGGACATGTTATGTTGGGACAAGCTGGCAGGTGTGATAACAGACGGTTGTCCAAATTTGACAGGAAAAACTTTGGACTTTTACAGAGAATGCAGGATAAAGTGACAGAAATTAACCCTGTGCAGAAATTGACATTTTGTATTGTATTATACATCTGGAAGTGTTATGTTAGACAGTGTTAAAAATGAATTGTTGTTGCTGTAACTAAAACAGTTCACATCATCCGAGCGAGAGCACAAATCACAGACAATTTGTTGCATTTCTGGAAGAACATGAGATTGAACAAGGTGACATAAGCTATCACCGCACTGTCAGGTGGCTCAGCCTCGGCAAACTACTGAAAAGTGTCTGGGACCTGAGACACCAGATTACAGGATTTCTGAGTTAAGAAAGCACAGAGCTTTCAGATAAAGACTGGGTGGCAGACCTCGGATTTGCTGTGGATGTGACTGCACTAATGAACAAACTAAATGTCAAACTGCAGTGCAAGGACCTTTTTGTGCATGAGATGTACAGTGCAGTGGGGCGCAGTGGCTCAGTGGTAGAGCAGTCATCCTTCAATTGGAAGGTAGGCGGTTTGATTCCAGCTCTCCCCCCAGTTCATACTGTTGTTGTGTCATTGGGCAAGACTTATTGACCTGCAGTCTGACACACTTCTGGCAGAGCACTACAGGTCAGTCTCACTGCTGTACTTTTACTCCTCCCTCAAAGAGGAGAACTTTCCACACTTGAGGAGGCCTGCTTTGGATCTACTTATGTGTGTGAACAGACATTTTCAGTGATGAAGGTTTATCCCAAAAACTACAAACACAACATTCCAGTCCACTTTAAACTGGGGAATACTCTGCGTAAAAGGCTGGTCAATCCTAAAGACAAGATCCTCTCGCACAGAGTAATGTAGTTTATACAGTTCAGTGCAGTGAATGTAATGTTGGAGAAACGAAACAACAGCTTCACAAGAGGATGTATCAGCACAGAAGAGCCAATCCTGGAGGACCTGAGTCTGCAGTCCACCTCCACCTCAAAGAGAAAGAGGACCTCATTCCTTTGAGGACAGCAATGTCCCAATTTTAACCAGAGAGGCCAGATGGTTTGAGAGAGTGTGAAGGAAGCCATTTTTGTTCAAATGGTAAAGCCTCTTTGAACAGAGGAGGTAGCCTCAGATTCTATTTATAACATTAATATATAAATGTGTTGAAGCCTAAATAGAAACAGTTTCACTCTAGAACAACAACAACATTGACACCTGAAAGGAACAGTGACACTAACAACTATGAGACCAGAACAGCCTGGTCCATCCTGATCAACCTGGTTGATCTCAGAATTTATAAAGTCTCTTGGAATTAGAGACGAAACGTCTTCACCTTGAAAACTGAGTCCAGATGCTTTTGCTTTAACCTTTTCTTCAAGATGTCCTGGATGACCGAGAACCTCCACAGACGTACAGGAAAAATGTTTTTTGTAATTAAATGGACACTGCTGCACTACTTAATAAACAAAAGAGCTTTGCTACCAAAAAGCCATTTGATTCAGCAACAGCAACACTACTACCACGCTACTGAGGAATGTAGTTCAGCTACTAGCGTTGCAACTGCTCAACAGTTTGTGCTGCTTTGCCTTCACAGTCTGTGTGTGGTCATCTGACTGCATGGCTAAGTCTGATTGGTGAAACACAGTCCAAGATGTATGTGGCTCTGAAAAAATAGCAGAACTATGGCATGCACATTATTTTATTATTGCCCTTGCTAATATTTTTTTTTTAAGTTTTAGAAAGCATTTTGTACACAAGGTTGGAGCTGTGTGTTTACACCACTGATCACCAGTTTGGCTTTAAAAAGAAGCATGCACCTGATATTTTTATTTATATAGCGCTCTTCCACTCAAAGCGTTTTACCAGTGTTACAGCTGGAACACCACTGGAGGCAAGGTGGGTTAAGTGTCTTGCCCAAGGACACAACGACAGTATGTGGGGGAGAGCGGGATGTTATGATGTTTTGGGATGTTTCGAGCAAGGATCAAACCGCCCACCCGCCGGTCGAAGGACGGCCGCTCTATCCACTGAGCTACTGCGGCCCATATGTGAAATGTGCTACTAGCCTGGTATACCAGACCGTCCTGCAGCAGGGAGTGCTTTGCTGACTATGTTATACACAAGTAAAGCTCGCGCAGCTAGTCCACAACATTCAACATTGCGGACACTGCTACTGAAAGGCCGTTTATTTCTGCTCTCGCCTCGGTTTTGAATAACCAGCAAAGTATAAAAACGATGAATCCGCTCTGGTTTCCACTCTACTGCTGGCCATGTTAACTAGCGGGGCTCACATGGCTTCCTTGTTGACAACCGGTTTTGTAGTATCACCTTTATTCGCATCACATACAGCATTTCTCTGGTTAACATTCCTCTTGTAAACCCGCCCTTGAAATCAAATGCAAGCAACAGGGTACCAGACTAACTTGTGTAGAATAGGAAAAGAGTTAGCCAGGCTGGCCAGGCTAGTGTGCTTCTATGCTCTTAAGGAAATTGTAACTAGATACCAAAACCTGGATTCTTCTGTACTGTTGTGTTTTACAGATGCCACCAAGGCTTATGAAAAGTTGTTCATGACCCCCCCCCCCTCCACAAACAAAATATGTTTGTGTATTCCTATGTATTTTTCAACTGTCCTGGACACATTCCTGCACGGCCTGTCCGTCCTGGGAGTGGATCCCTCCTTCTGTGGTTCTCCCTGAGGTTTCTCTTTTTTCCCGGCTGGGTTTTTTTTGGAGTTTTTCCTTACCCTGATGGAGGGTCTAAGGACAGGGGATGTTGTCTAGTGCAGTCTGTTAAGCCCTTTGAGGCGACTGTTGTTGATGTAATATTGGACTATACAAAAATAAATGTCTTGTCTAGTCTTCCGGTTTGCTAATCAAAAGATGCAGGTTAAAGACGGACTTTGCAGGATTTTCACCTTAACATAACAACTTTGGAGTCATTGTGATGGGATAATGGCTCATTTCGCAGTTAATGGGGTCTGTCCCAAACCCCTCTGGCGCCTCTTAGTGAAAAACCAGCCTTGCAAAATATGGCTGGTGACCTGCCGTACCTTGGATTTATAAAGTCTTGCAGGTGTCTCGGGTCTCACAAGAAACAAATTGCTTAACATCACTACACACATAAACACTCGCCCCAGTCAGTCTCAGACATTCATCATGGCAGACAACCTGGCAAAAAAGAAGCTAAAGCAGAGAAAACTGTTGCTCATGATCAAACGGGAAGAGAGGAGAGCAGGGAGATGCTCATCACCAGTGAGTGTTTTTTTCACATTACACCGAAGCTGTAGGGGGAGCTCTATCCGGGAAAATACAAACGAAAACAGCAAAGAAACTGCCAGACAGTGTTGTAAACTCTATGCACAGGCCAATATGTTGATTTGTAAGTTTAGTATGTGCCCTCATAATGTCAAATGTTCTTTGTTTGTACATACATTATTGTACACAGATCATCTTTGGTGGAGATATAGAAAAATTAGTTTACACAAACTCATTGTAGCCTATAATAATGCTTTAACCTCCACGCACTCCGCAGCAAATACGTAAAGTTTTCAATGAGACAATTTACACAGCGTCTGCGCTGCTCCGGTCCACACTGATCCACAGCAGTTCTATTTTTTGCCGGACGCCAGACACCGGAGCCAAACCGCAGCAATCTGAACAGATCAGATTGCACCAAAGCGGAAACTGTACGTGCACAACGTCCAGGTTTTCAAAGAAATACAAAAAATATGGCCAAATTTTCCTCATTTGTATATTCATATGTTTATATTACACATCTTTATCTCTGGCTTTTATCACACCATCTTGTACTTCCTGCGCAGGCTCTTTGAAGCTGTTCTGGGCTCCGCACAGCAGCGCAGCCAATCTGAAACGCATCCAGTGGGCGATGGTCTGCAATAGTGATGCGCGGGTCAGCTTTTTTTCCAACCCGCGGGTCCCGTTTTTATGAAATTATTGGCCCGCCCCAGCCCGCCCCGCACCACTGTATCTATTTTTATAACCCGCCCGCCCGCACCGTGACCATTAAATAGACATAGCCTATTAGGCATTGTAATGTAAATGAAAACAGCCTTTATTTCAGTCTGAAAGTGTTTGGAAACATCGCTCTGTAAACTGGCTGGAAGTGCCCGTTTTGTGGCTCTCATGTTTGTATATTTTTTCACACGAGTTGCACGTAGCCGATACTGCGGTTGTCTCCTGCTGCAACTATTTCTGAGAACCAGTCCCAAACAAATATTAGACTTAGCAGCCTGACCTTTTTTTATTATTATGTACATTCCCGACCTCAATTTCTCCCGCACCTCGTCTTCCATCTTCTCCGCTTTTGTTGTGACTGGCAGGCAGCGCGGCGGAGCTGCTTGGCGCCGCTTGTGTCATGTGACGCCAAATGTTTGGAGACATCACGCAAGCGTCGGGTAACCTTACAAAAAAACTAATAAAATATGTAAATAGATATTCCCAAATATTTAATATAGGCTGTAAATTGCACGCAACATACATGGATTTTACATTTTGTTTTTAATGACTCGCCCCAACCCGCCCCAACCCGCCCCAACCCGCCCCGCAAATAAAGTGACAATTTCTTCACCCGCCCCAACCCGACCCGTGGGTACCCGCGGGGTCCGCGGGTTACGAGACGACCCGCGCATCACTAGTCTGCAACATTGGTCCGCAACTGAGCGGAGCGGCGCCACATGCAGTGCAATTTGGAGGTTAGATTGTTGCTCAAGGTCCTGAGATAGCACAGTGCCAGCCAACTGTTTGTGAACGCTCAAATAGCTACATGTGAGGCACGGCTAAGACAAATGATTTCATAACTTATTAGTCAGTTGGAGGAGTCAGAAAATTCCATCATAGAGACTCTGAGTAACCCTGCTGTGAGCTGCTACAGCTACACTGGACTAAGAGTCTTTATATTAACTACATACTGTATAATGGACTACTACATACCATGCTTTTTTTCTCAGTTATCATAAATCTCATAATGTCTCATCTCTTCCCTACACACAGTGACGTACATTTGACACAGATGAGTGTAAACCAGCTGTCACAGCAGCGAGGGAGAATCTCCAACAACATGAGCACTTTATCAAAGAAGGAGTACACTCAGGTCTCAAGCTGTGGTTATGGCACAGCACAGCATTCTTCATCAATATGCTTCAGATCCAGGTTTTCTAACACAACTAATTCAGAACAAAAATGCCATTGTAATAATGTTTTGAGCAAAACATGAATGTGCACAGAATCACATCAGTGGTAATACTGTATATTATAAGACAATTTTGATTTAAGGACTTCAACTTTATGGACAGTCCAAAAGTCTGCAAGAACCATTTTTATAGTTCTTGCAGACTATAAAAATGGTCAACAACACTATTGTCTACTCCAGGCGCGGATTTACGGGTGGGCCTGGGTGGGCACGTGCCCACCCAGATTGACTGGTGGCCCACCCAATCAGATTAATAAAAACATCTTAATTCAGCGCGTGCAGCACATCAGAAATAGACTCGGTGCAGAAACGATCTCTGCACTGCACCCAGTGGCGCAAAAAGGGGGTATGCAGCAGTATCAGTATTTCCTCAATACTATAACATTTTATAGGACTAACAGGCTTCAATAGACACCCTCATTAGATTCCATAAATAGAATTAATATAATATCACGAGTGGGCGTGGCGGCGGGGCGCCGTGGCGCGCTGAGCGAGCAGGTAACGCTCTGTGTTAGTTGTCACAGTATGCACACAGTTGTCTTTAAAAGATGGATAAAACAAAAAAAATAAAGAAAGAGGGAAAAGGAGATGGCAGGAGATGGTGTCAATCTATGGGACAGCTGATAAACAAGTGGATAGTGAAAAGCAACAGGTAGGACTTAAAGTGAGACGTCTGTGCTTGGAGGCTTGCAATATTCATGTTAACAGACTTAGCGTTAGCGTTTGCTAACACTGGGAATGCAGCAGCCAAATGGGGTTTAAATTAAGGCTAGCCTTATATGCAAAACTGAGGTTACTGAGCTGAAAACTGGAAAATATAGGCCAGCATGCCATGATCAATAAATTACAAAAACGTGGAAAACAACTAATATACATAGAATCCCAAGGTAGATTCGAACCTGGGTACGCAAAATGTAAAGCCTACTGCTTACCAACTGAGCTATCCAGTTGCTATGTGTATAGGTAGTATACGGTATACCTGATATACGGCCCCACCGTATATTCACCAGGCCCACCTATTAATGACGTTCCGTATCCGCCACTGGTCTACTCCAACTCTTATTTCCACCAGCAAATAACTAGACTAGAGTAGTTACATACATTTAGTGTGTAAATAAAAAACAACATGACAAGATGTTAAAAATGTATGAAATAAATGCATATAAGGTACCAAATGAAGGAAGGTTATGTTTATTAGCAGAACAACTTTAGAACCTGTGTAAAATACCATAGAGAGACTGTTATAATTGATGCATAAAGTAAATGCAAAAGGAATTTTCACTATTTGTGTAAAGCATGGAAATTGCTGATTAATAAAATCGCAGTTGTGCTCACAATTTGTGATTGTTTGGCCATTTTTCAGAGAATATGAATAACACAAAAAACTTTTTAACTCATAGTTAGAGGTTTGATGAAGCAATTACTTGTAAAACAACTGTGTTTACTCTTTTTAAATCATAATGACAACAGAAACTAACCAAATGACCTTGATCAAAAGTTTAGTTTTGGCTTGATAACATGTACACAAGTTGACACAAACAGGTTTGAATGGCGACTAAAGGTAACCATCTGTGATCGGTTTGCTTGTGTATAAAAAAAAAGGTTAGTGAGTTACTACGCAAATGCCACAAAGCATCCCACTTACAATACGCCAAATAGCACAAGCCTCAAAACTCCAAGTAATTTGGAGTGATGAAACCAAAATTGAAATGTTACATTTGGAGAGTGCTTTTTCATACTTTAATAATACTTATAATGGCTTTTTGTTTTACTCACGTTTCAAGAAATTTCAAGACGAGCCTAGAGGACAGATTATTTGTTTTATTTCAGTACAACAGATAACAAAAAGTGAAAGTGATTGAACTGTAGAGCACGCAGTATATTACACAATGATTCCGACAAAAATAAACTGAACTTAATTCCATCGCTGTTGTTGTGCACCCCGACAAGTCCGTTACTTGTGTTAGTTTTTGTACAGATGTCACAGACCTCCTCTTTCCCACCTCAGCCACGTTAACTTCTGTTCCCACTGAACACAATACTCCCTCTTCTTCACCTCCTTTTTGCTGCGTGTCCCTGACACCTGTCGGTGACTGCTCAGTGTTTTTTGTTTGTCCTTCTTCATGCTCCACTGCATCATGTCATCTTTTTTCACCTTTATTTACAATATCAGAACTTTTTAAAGGTGTTAAAGGTGGCAATACACAGTATTAAGAACTGGTGTATGTAAACTTTTTATGAGGGTCATTTGGGTAGTTTCTGTTGTCATTATGATTTAAAAACAGTAAACACAATTGTTTGACAATAAATGGCTTCACCCAAACACTAACTATGAGTGACAGAAAGGATTTTTGTGTTATAATTCATATTCTCTGAAAAATGGCCAAAAAAACTATAAATCACAAATTCTGCCAGGGCATCTTGGGTATCAGGGCACCCAAGATAGGCACCCCCTATGAGCACTGAAACTGTATGTGCTCAAAGGTTGTTTATTCAGACTATGCTACATCTTATGAATATGAACATCTCATTCAGAGTCTTACCTTAACCCAATTATGGACCTTAATAAAAATATAGTGTGCCTTATGGCCATTTCTTTGTAAATTAGTCCCACACCACTTGTTCCAACAACAGAAAGCTAAAAAAGAATTAGAAACCAGGTTTGGGTTTGACTCTTACTGACTATTACTATTGCTTATACACAACCCCTTTCTGTGTGAGCAGATGTACTCACTGTCCTCTCCTGGGCAGGGCAGACCAGGCCGCTCAGGGATACTTGGGAACACTAATAAACACAGAAAAAAGTGTTTTAATTAGCACAAAAAACTTTTAATCTTTGAATTACCTTATGTTTAGCCATATTGTCTAACCCTTCTATGAAATTGTGTTTAAAATAAAAAAGGGGCTTACCATGCAGCAGGAATCCAGACCTCTTGGTCCGACTGTAAATCCAAAAGGCCTCCTCCAGCTCCATCTGAGATGAAATAGTACAGGGGTCTCCTACATACAGTCCAAAAAAAGAGAAAAGCCTGAAGCCAAAGTTATATTTGAAGTAGTCTCTTCCTAAAAGGCACATGAATAGTTTTGTTCATATTGCATTTGCCTCCAGTGTAAACATTCATGTACAACGTACACTACCAGACCCACCTTCATCGTCAATCCACTTGAGTGTGATGGGCTGCTGTAAGGAGACACTGCACAGGCTCCTGACCTCATCACACAGCTGCATAAAGGTGAGTGTGGCTGCCAGCTCAGTGATCAGCACATCCCTTAAACAGTTTAGAGAACACTCAAGTAAGTACATTGCCATTTGTTATCTATTATCTATCTAAGGCATGTTTCCACATTTACCCAAGTCCCCGCCAGGCAGCAATGCTTATGAGGTCTAATGTGAGGTCCCTCTATAACATCTCTATGGGTGGGACATGACTAGAAATATGTAGTAAAAGCTTTCTGACACCTTGTGTGTGTTCAAAGCCATTATATGTTGCACAATGAAGAGGTGCCAATAGTGTCTATCCCACATTTCCACAGCATTGTTTACATTAACCTTTTGGGGACATATTTGGGTAACACTTTCTATAAAGCCTGCTTATAAGAAAGATTAGCAGCGTTAAAAGATAGTTGTTTTATTGTCATATATTTGCATTCAGGCCATGAGTATGAACAAATGGAGCGTGGGTTCTGACTGCAATCAGAGGATGTATGACAAAGTGACAGCAATTTAAAAAAATTTTACCCCAAAATTGCGGCCTTGGACACTCAGAGGTGTCCAGAGACCTAATTGATAAATTTTGCTGGCACAAGTGTCTTCTTGGTATTTAAAATAAGTTTGAAGCTCCTGTCTTAAAAATCCTAGAAGGAGCTACATAAAAAAGGAAAAGGCTAGGACTAAGGATGGTCACATGTTCAAATCAGAATGGCCACCTGGCTTTTGGTGATAGGGCATTGGTCCTATATTATATTTTGTGTTCATTTTATGATTTGTCAACATCCGATATTTTTCTTAAATTTCCACAGATTGACTCGGACCCAATGAGTCTCAGTCAATCCGTGTTCAATTGTGCACAATCACGCCCAGAACACCCTGGGCGTGATTGTATAAAAAAAATATCAGATGTTGACAAATCACAAAATGAACACAAAATTTGCAGTGACACCACAATTAAACCATAAGTGGCTAACTTTTGATACCCCACTTGTGTAGATGGTGCTAAGCTAATCTGAGCTCATTTGGTCAAACGCCCCAGGACAAATTCAATGAAATATGGGGTACAAAATATGACTGTGCAACAACGCTGTCAACCCCTTTTTATGGGTTTGCATGGGATAAAACCCCAATAAATTTTGTTTCACCAATCTGGAATTTTGGGCAAACGTTTTCATGTATGTTCAAAAGGGGCCAAATTAGCGTTCAGTGTCAAGAAAAATAACAAAAAATATTTTGAGAAATTACAACAGAGCCAGAACGGCGAGTCCTGCGGGGCAGAATCTGTTGATGGTCCCTCACACTCGCTTCAAAACCCAAAGAGACAGACCCTCTTCTCCTACGCTCGTTGGACTTGGTAGATGTTTTTAAAAAGCAACTCCAGACATTCTTTTTTAAAACTACCCTTTAAGCCAAAATAGCCCCAGGGCTGTTATGAATGAATGTACCTTGTTATGATGTGTATTTTATTAAGGTCTCTGTATTTATGTTGTATTTTATTATGTATTTTAAGTGTGAGAGTACCACACTCAAACACACACATTTTTTTTATAAAAATAAAAAGTATATATATTGTGGAGTCCAAGTAGCACTTTCTGTAAGATACTTTTGAGTCTCAAATAGGCAGAAATGGAGCTACGGTCATCAATGGTTTCAGGAGTAGGCAAACAAACCAAGCTTTTTTGGTTTTATTCACATTTATTTATTTATCAGTAAATTGAGAACTAGTTCTCATTTACAATGGTGACCACATCAAAATAAATAGAAGGCGGCTACACACAACGACATCGCAATAATTATTTGAACTTAAATGTCACCCTATGTATTTTGAGAGTCTTGGTGTTCCCAAAATGCCACAGTGATGTGGCTATCGTTTTTTAATAAAAACACAATAGGAACCTTTGACTGTGTAGATAGAGTACTAAAGTCTGGACAAGGTCAAGTCTGTGCAGTTAATGAGTGACAGATCTCACAACACAATCAAAAACTGAGAAACACATTTTACAACACAGCAGTTCTGCGTGTAGCCCCAGTTATCTACAGAGTGACCCTTGCTCTGTTTGTCAAGTGCCTCCTCTCAAGGGTTGGGCCAAGGTGTTCTTATAACAAGAACACAACGGCAATACATCTTGGTTTAATGTGTCACTGCCCTCTTCTGCCCTGCAGGGGCGTTTCCTCTTGCAGGCAGAGGAGGGCCATTAGTAATTGGAGCCCCTTGGGCTTAGTCTATTTAAAGTGGCACTAAATGGTAAATGGCATGCATTTATATAGCGCTTTTTTTCACTTTCACACCTGGGGCAGACAGAGACAACCCCTCGTCTCTCTCTGAGCTCCTCCAAATACTCACCTAAAGGAATATTAGGAACACCATAATAATACTGTGTTTGACCCCTTCCCCTTCAGAACTGCCTTAATTCTATGTGGCATTGATTCAACAAGGTGCTGAAAGCATTTTTTAGAAATGTTGGCCCATATTGATAGGATAGCATCTTGCAGTTGATGGAGATTACATCACCACCACCACCAGCCTGCACAGTGGTAACAAGGCATGCTAAATCCATGTTCTCATTCTGTTTACGCCAAATTCTGACTCTACCATCTGAATGTCTCAACAGAAATCGAGACTCATCAGACCCGGCAACATTTTTACAGTCTTCAACTGTCCAATTTTGTTGAGCTCATGCAAATTGTAGCCTCTTTTTCCTATTTGTAGTGGAGATGAGTGGTACCCGGGGGGGTCTTCTGCTGTTGTAGCCCATCCGCCTCAAGGTTGTGCGTGTTGTGGCTTCACAAATGCTTTGCAGCATCTCGGTTGTAACGAGTGGTTATTTCAGTCAAAGTTGCTCTTCTATCAGCTTGAATCAGTCGGCCCATTCTCCTCTGACCTCTAGAATCACAAGGCATTTTCGCCCACAGGACTGCCGCATACTGGATGTTTTTCCCTTTTCACACCATTCTTTGTAAACCCTAGAAATGGTTGTGCGTGAAAATCCCAGTAACTGAGCAGATTGTGACATACTCAGACCGGTCCGTCTGGCACCAACAACCATGCCACGCTCAAAAAAGCTTAAATCACCTTCATTTCCCATTCTGACTTTCAGTTTGGAGTTCAGGAGATTGTCTTGACCAGACCACACCCCTAAATGCACTGAAGCAACTGCCATGTGATTGGTTGATTAGATTGTTGCATTAATCAGAAATTGAACAGGTGTTCCTAATAATCCTTTAGGTGAGTTTATAACTTTGTTTGTTCCTTTAAAGTTTTACTTAAGTTTATAATCAGTCACTTTCACACATGGAGCTCCAGTCACCCATTGGGACTAAGCAGAAAGAAATGAAAAAAAAGTTGTAAAATGTTTAGACTAAATGAAGTTATGTGAGAAACGACAGTCTAAGATACTTTATTTTTGTATTCTACCCCCAAGTAGAATTCTTAAGATCTGCAACTCTTTAAAAAGCAATAACTCTTTTTGTCACCAAAGTTGCTTGTGTTTAATACAATGTAGACAGTAACTAACTGCATCTTCAATACTGTGTCACCAGTATAAGACCAAATCAAGGCAAGATGTATTAGAAAACTTTAAATCTAACAGTGCACCTTTTATTTACTTGCTCTTATCTATGGGCTGACCAAAGGGACAAGTTTTGCTTCTGGTAACCTTGTGTGTTGTAGTAACTTGTTTTTAAACAATGCAATAAGGGCCTTTGGGATTATCAGAAAAAAAGACTTGACCAAGGAATTTGTTGAAGCTCTAAAACTGAGGATTATATAAAAACTCCAGCTTTAGTTTGTTAAAGGTCAGGCTCTATTCCACAGGTGTCCTCTCAGTTCAACCGCATTCTGCCCACACAGACACTTACCCGCAGTAGTGAGCTTTCACTTTGACCAGGTCCACAAGCACATCCATCATGGTTCCGTCTGACGCAAGCGTGCGCATTCTACGCTTCGGTTCGCCTTTCCTCTGGCCCACTTTGTGCCGGTGATAACGGGATACTAGCCTTTCAGCGAGCGTTCCACAGCGACTCACAGAACACTACCGGGAACAACGGTTCCGCCAACTCCCGAGAAACTCCACTTCACGAGAAACTTTTATCAGTTTTTTTTTTGCTTTGAGGACATTGAATGGATCTCAGATGAAGAAATAGTCAAGTGTAACGGGATAAAGCGTGTATTTCCGCTGTCATGTTTCAAAATCTATCACGGCGAAAACGCAGTGCCGCTGGTACAGTTCACGAGCTTTTATTTTGGTATCCGTATTGAGCTGTTCCGGTGTAGATAACCCGCCACTGTGTGAGTCTGTGGTTTCGGGGGCTCATAGTCACCTGTCCGTTCCTAGCGCCGAGTCTGGGTTCAGCGGTGTAGCACAACATTTTGGACACTAGGTACAAACCATCTTGGTGGGCCCTTATAACAGGCCCCTCGGATAACTGTTATCATTATTGTCATTCTGTCTCACAATCACTCTATTCAGAGTGCATAGTATTACAACATTTATTATATAAAGTTTGAACGTGCAAAATAAAACCTAGTTTACTGGCTCCTTGAAACCTCTGCTTTTTGCTTTTATTGTCTTGAAGTGCAGGAGTCTAGAAACTCACTAATAGGTTTAACGTGCTTTTGCGTCCTCTGCTGGTATTTGTTATAAAGTGCAAGTGTAAATACTGAATAAATAGGCTATAATATGCTCAACTTTGACAATTTTGTATATATTTGGCTATATTTTTCTGGATTGCAACTGGTTTTCAAGATTCTCCACAACCAGGCTCCCTTAAAGACTTTTGACAATTTGTCCATCAGACTACAGTAGCAGCAACTTAGGTAATGAGAAATACCACCAGAGGGCAGTGGAGTATCACCAGACATAAAACAGCTTTTGCAAAGACCGATATAGAATGTCTTTGTCATTGTACACGTTCAACAAAATTAAGGTAACCCAAGATCCCCCCATTCAGGTGGGTGACAATAAATGACAATAAATACAACAAAACAGATTAAATAATATATAACAGGTTACAACAGTTTAAAGATATAAATAAAATAAAAACAAATACTAACTTCACACAACAATTTCTTCCACACATAATGAATCAACTGTTATTGCACTAAAATTATTGCATTGTTGCATAAAATCTTGCATAAAAACCATTCCCCAGTCTATTGGTACGGGCCTCCAGTGTTCTGAACCGTCTACCAGATGGTAGCAGTTCAAACGTAAGTGTCCAGCGTGGGTTTTGTCCTCAAAGATTGCCTGGGCCTTTCTCAGGCAGAGGGAGTTATACAGTTTCTGTAAAGAGGGAATGGGGCAACCAATGATCCTCTGGGCTGTGGTGACGACCCTCTAGAGCACCTTCCTGTCTGCTGCAGTGCAGCTGGAAAACCACACGCAGATACAGTATGTGAGGATGCTCTATGGAGCATTGGTAAAAGGACACCAGCAGTCTCTGGGAGAGGTGTTTGTTCCTTACAGTCCTCAGGGTCTCTGCTGTGCTTTTTTCACAATGGCTCTGGTGTTAGTGCTCCAGGTCAGGTTGTCCTCGAAGTGCACACACAGGTTGGATCCCCACCTCAATCAGATCAAGATGGCGGTAGGTGCACGCAGTCTGGCAAGTACTGCGATACCACCTAAACTAAAACAACCTAGGATGCCGCCTATCTTCTTTTACAACAACAAAGGAATAAAACCACTACCACAAAGTCTGCACATAAAGAGTATGTGCGCCCAGGTACAATGCCTGATTTTGATTCTACAATTTGGTGCTATCTGTGCAGTAGCGTGGAACACCTGGTCAGCTACTTACATTTACATTTACATTTAGTCATTTAGCAGACGCTTTTATCCAAAGCGACTTACAAGTGAGGATAACAATGGAAGCAATTTTAACAACACAAGGTACAAAAAGCATAAGTGCACAAAAACTAGTCAGTTTAAACCCAGCGCAGTTTACAATGCTAAGGATAAGAGAATTTTATTTATTTATTTTTTTTTAAAGAAAGGAATCGATAGAAAGGAAGTAGAACTCAGTGTTTGTCAGTCAGGTGTTGACGGAAGAGATGTGTTTTCAGGCATTTTTTAAAGATGACTACTGAATCTGCTGATCTTGTAGCAGCAGGTAGATCATTCCACAAATGTGGAACAGAGCCAGAGAAGGTACGTGAGTGATTTTTACCTTTTTGGGACGGTACCACCAGACGTTGTTCATTTGCAGAGCGCAAGGATCTGGTAGGAACGTAGGTCTGTATTAGTGAGTGGAGATATGAGGGTGCAGAAATTATAGTTACCTGATGTAACTACAGTTCTACGAGTGTGTGCGTAGCCCACCTACGGGCTTCGCTAGTGGTTACCTCTCCCTGGCGCGAGCCAGACTTCTGAGAAAGATCAAAGCATTCACCGCGCCAATCATGCCAGTGTACTGGCACAGCCTCAGGGGCTATATAAACCCCCTTGCCCAACGCTCTCCCTTCTTCGAACCAGCTCAAAAGAGGGAAGAAGTCCAGCTGGGCCTGAGAGTAGGTGGGCTACGCACACACTCGTAGAACTGTAGTTACATCAGGTAACTATAATTTCTACTTCGTGTGTGCTCCGCCCACCTACGGGCTTCGCTAGTGGTTACCTACCAAGGCGAAGGCCGTAGGGGATAAATGTACTCCCAGCTGGACCGGTTCACAACGCGATTGGCGCGGAACAAACAACGCCAGGAGCAACGCCGGCCCGCCTCTCCCAAGAGCAGCCAAGCGCGCCCCACTACAGGTCACGGGCGCCCAAACTGCCTCTCCCAAGAGCATCTGTCGCCGTCCTATGTGAGCCTAATCAAGCTGTGCCCAGGACCGCCTCTCCCAAGAGCATCCTGGCACCCTGATCAAACTTCCAACTTCAGTGTCCGTGGTCGGGGGATGGGCCGCCTCTCCCAAGAGCATCCATCCTGCCCGCCGAGCCCGTGACCGCCTCTCCCAAGAGCACACGGGCTGCACAGACAAATACATCCAAAAAGGAACCGCCAAGCTGTGGTTCAGGTGTTCTCAGCTGCAATAACAGTAACACCTGCAGTGTGCGCCAGCCTAGGTGACGAGGTTCTGGCCTCTATTCAACACTGAATGAGTGACAGAGCTCGCAGACACGTCCATGAGATAGGACCGCAAAACGTGGACACAGAGGACCAAGATGCCGCCAAGCATATATCTTCCGCAGAGACACCTCTACACAGGGCCACCGACGTGGCAACCCCTCGGGTAGAGTGTGCCCTGATCAAGGCTGGGGGAAGGCGGCCTTGAGCCACGTAGGCCGCTCAATACCCCCACAGATCCAGTGTGCTAGGCGTTGGGCCGACAACGGTGACCCACGCCCCTTGGCCGCGAAGCACACAAATAACTGGTCTGATGTCCGAAAACCTGGGGGAAGTCCTATATTCATAAGCTTCCCCCTTTCAACCTCCAGACTAGGAGCCTGCGGGTCAGGAATGGTCGGGACTGAAGGGAACCCCCGGCCTGCAGCAGTGTGTCGGGTTGGTCGGGGAGAGGCCACGGGTCCGTCACCGCCATCTGCACCAGGTCCGGGTACCATCTGGCACCCGGACTGTCCGGAGCCACCACCAGGATGTGAAGGCCCTGCAACCTCACCCTGTGAAGCAGAGGGGATAAGAGGCGTAGTGGTGGGAAGGCATAGAGAAGGCCTATGGGCCATGACTCTTGAGCCAGCGCGTCCACCCCTAGCGGTGGGTCGTCTGACGATCTGAGCGAGAACCAGAGTGGGCACTGAGCATTCTCTGCACTGGCGAACAGGTCGGCCACAGGCTGACCGAACCGGCGCCAAGTCTGTCGTGCGACCTTGGGCGCCAAGCTCCATTCGTCGTGTAGAGGGCCACCCCGAGACATCCTGTCTGCCCCTGCGTTGAGTGTCCCGGGCACATGCCGTGCCCTTAGGGAGGCCAGGTGTGCGTCTGCCCACATTAGGATCTCTGCTGCCCTCCGATGAAGGAGGGGTGACCTGGTTCCTCCCTGTCTGTTCAGGTAGGCCACAACTGTTGTGTTGTCCGACCTGATCATCACGTGATCTCCTTCAAGCTGGGGCAAAGTGCAGAAGCACCCTCTGCACCGCTACCATCTCCAGTACATTTATGTGGGATAGCGTTGGCTCCCAGGCCCCGCCCACTGCGAGCCGGCCTAAGGTCCCGCCCCATCCGGTGAGTGATGCGTCCGTGAACACCTCCACATAGTGTGGACGCATCCCATGCGCACTCCCAGTTGGAGACGGTCCGGGGTGAGCCAGAATTCCAGATCCTGTCGAGCCCCAAGGACAGTGAGACCCGGGTCTATCTGTCCTTCGTGGGATGTAACCGAGCCGAGCAAACCAGCGTTGGAGCCTTCTCATATGAAGGAGCCCCAAGCGTACAAACCGGGTGAGCTGCCGCCATCATGCCCAGTAGGCACCGTACCAGACAAGGCGGTGCAGATGGAGCTACCACCAGCCTCTGAGCCAGACTCCTGAGCCACCTGTCTCTCCACGGAGAGCCGTGCGCGCATGGTCTGTGCATCCAACTCCAGTCCCAGGTACGTCACCTGTTGTGCTGGCAACAACGAGCTCTTGGCCTGGTTCACCACGAACCCCAGCTTTGAGATGTGACGCAGTACTCTGTCCGTATGCTGCACGGCTTCCTGGCGAGAGGGAGCAAGGATGAGCCAATCGTCGATGTAAGTCAGGATCCTGAAACCCTGACGGCGGCGGCTCAGTGCTGCCTCCACGCATTTGGAAAAGGTGCGTGGGGCGAGGAGTAGCCGAACGAGGCGGTTGAACTGAAAACACCGTTCCCGATGGCGAACCTGAGAAATTTCCTGTGCCCGGTAGGATGGAGCGTGAAAATAAGCATCCATCAGGTCGATTGAGGTCATCCAATCCCCCGGGCGGACACTCCAGGAGGTGCCTGGTAGTTAACATGCGGAACCTCCTGGTGGTCACATACTCGTTCAGGATGCGCAGGTCCAGGATTGGTCTCACTCCCCGTTTTCTTTGGGACCAAGAAATAGGGGAGTAAACCCTCTCTCTCGCCTCCCCTCGGTCCAGTTCGAAACTGCACCGCAATGCAGGAGTGAAGAGACCTCCTCTTGGAGGGCCCTTGTCGCTGCCTGGGTTGTGAGCTGTGTGCGAAGGACACCGCGGAAGGGAGGGGGTCGACGGGCAAACTGCAGGGCATAGCCCCTCCTCAGCGTCCTGTCCAGCCAGGGCGATAGAGGGCCGAGAAGGCGGGTCCACGCCTCCAAGAAGTGCGATAGAGGCGCACCATGTCCTGAACAGGAGGATGTATCGGCCCACCCGCCATCACAAACCCAACTGGAGGTTCGGGATGCGGGGCCCCCAAAGGGCTGCGCCACACTCTTGGGAGGGGGCACTGCTGGGGTTCTGTGGGTGACTGGGGGTGGGTTGCTGTCTGAGCTAGAACCCCCTATGTGCGGGGACCTGGGGGCAAGGCCCCAGAATGAGTCGCCCACTTTTACAGGTGGTGCACCCTAGTAGCTGACTGTGTGGCCGGGGGTAGCGAGCCCTGGTCAGCATCCCGCCCTTGCAGCTCAACACTGGGCGCTGCCTGAATAATTGCGGGGCAAGCCCACGGCCCCAATATCTGCACACCGCCCCTGGCAGTTGCAGAGTGGAATCTGGGCCGTTTACCAGCAGCCTTAGGGTTACAGGAGAGCGCGGAGCGCCTCTTAAGCCTCCCTTGGCAGCATGGAAGGCGCCTGTACTGCTGTAGGTGCGCCGGACCCACTTAAGCCAAGCACAATCCGTCTGCGTGGCGTAGTGGAAGGGGCGGACCATAAAGAGCCGGAGGGGAAGACCCAGAAGCGTGCTCTTTTAATGAGAAATGCGGGCCCTCGGCCTTTATTGATATGATTATCATTAAGGGCGACTTGTAAGGCGGGAGGAGCCAGCGCCCCTATTACGTTGAAAACCTCCTCTTCTCCCGGCGTTTTCCCGCCCTGCGCTATAAGAGGCGGGGACAGGATCAGCAGCGGCAAGCGGTGGGGCGTGCCTAGCTCGCTCACGGGGAGTCGCGGACACCTGGTGCCGGTCTGCACGACGGAGCCAAATGTCGTGCCGCTGGCGTCTCGGCTGGAGATGAGGAGCAAGCTGCTGGGACGTTTTGGAGGCTGATTCTAGTCGGTCTACAAGAGACTGAATATCAGGACCAAACAGGGATGAGGTGGAGAGCGGCAGACCGAGGATGCGTCTCTGCTCCTGTTCCTTCAGGAAGACAGGCCGAGCCACAGGTGTCTGGCGCCGAGCTGAGCCGCGCTCATGGTGCGGCCCCCATCCACGGCGAATGCTTGGGACATCCTCAGGAGAGCAGCCGCTGTGGTCTGAACCTCATCTATCTCCTCGGGCGTGAGGACCGATCACTCATGTGTGAGCTTGTCCAAGGAGCCCGCCAGGAAAGCCATATTGCTAGCCAACGCCACCACCTGAGCGGCGTTAGCGTAGCAGCGATCCATCAGCGATGCCATCAATCTGTCCTCTCTGATGGTAGAGCCGGCTTACCGCTCGGCCAGGGGGTAGATGGCGGTAGCAGGCACATCCTCACCCCGTCCTCAACAGGTGGGACGCCGGTGATGTCGTTCCAGCCCACCACGTTGCAATATGACAGATAGCCTCGGGGGGCCTTCGCTGAGAGCGGGCTCTGCCATTCTCGCTGGGCATAAGGGCGATGGGTGTCATAAGAGGGCAGAGAGTCGCCACGCGCGTGGCCGAACGAGCCTGTGACGCTAGCCCCAGTGTGAAGTCCGCCGGAGCAGTCTCAAGCTGCTGGGGCGGGAGCGGGGTCTCTATACGAACCGCAGCGGAGGCAAACAGCTGCGGCAGGTCATCCAGCGGGTACCAATGAGCTGGCTGGAGATCAGGGACGGAGACTCCAGTACCGATGGATCCAGCGTCATCGCCACGGGCCTCCCCGTCCTCACTACTCGCTGCCCAATCCAGCTGAGGTGGGGTAGCGGCAGGGGACACCGCGATGGATAGCGGTGGCAGGTCGGGTCGAGACGGGGAAATCGGACCCATGAAAGCCGCGCGGCGCTGGGACTCCTCTCTGGGAAGGCCGAGGCAGGCGGAGCAGGCAGTCCGCTCCAGCTGATGACTCCATCCGAGGCAAGTGAAGCAGCAGTCGTGGCCATCCTCGGGCAGCAGCCAGGCACAGCAGGAGCAGCAGGAGCGGCAGGAGCGGCGGTGCCCGACACCGGTAGGTGGCAAATCTCGGGCACATTCCATTCTTCTAGCTACGTGTGATCTTCGCTCTTTTAAATATCTCAGAAGTGCTGAGAGAGAAGAAGGGAGAGCGTTGGGCAAGGGGGTTTATATAGCCCCTGAGGCTGTGCCAGTACACTGGCATGATTGGCGCGGTGAATGCTTTGATCTTTCTCAGAAGTCTGGCTCGCGCCAGGGAGAGGTAACCACTAGCGAAGCCCGTAGGTGGGCGGAGCACACACGAAGTAGAACCAGTGGTGGTCTTGTAGGCCAAGAGCATAGCTTTGAACTTGATGCGGTCGTCAACCGGGAGCCAGTGTAACCTAATGAATAGAGGAGTTACGTGCGCTCTCTTTGGTTCATTAAAGACCACTCTTGCCGCTGCATTCTGGATCAGCTGCAGAGGTTTGGTTGTGCAGGCAGGGAGTCCAGCCAGTAGAGCATTGCAATAATCCAGTTTGGACAAGACAAGAGCCTGGACTCAAATTTGTGTAGAGTGCTCTGATAGAAAAAGTCTATTTTCCTAATGTTGTAGAGGATGAATCTACAGGACCGGGTGGTGCTGGCGACAGGGATGGACTGGGACTAAAAAACGGCCCTGGACTTTGACTAGGCCCGGCCCGAAGCAATCGGCGCATGGAAACTCGACAATAACAACAACAATAACGCCTGGCATGAGTGTCACAAGACTTTAATTGTGGCTCATGATACTATACCATCCAAATTATAACAGTAGCACTGATGTTGACTAAATGTTGTGTTAAAAGCATATTATTTGTATGAAAAAACAACCTCTAGGCTGTGACTATCTGAATTGGGGCGCTTAAAGTAATTTAAAGTTGAGCTGGAGTGGGTGTCTTTCTCTGCTCTTGGTCTAAGCTCAACCTGAATAAACAAACAATGGAATGGATAAAAAAATTACTGTTATAACAGCATATTATATAATCTATTCCATGCTGTCTTCAAATTAATGTATTACTTAATAATCTTAATTAATGTATGCAGTAATTAATCTTACTGCACAAATAATACCACATCTAAATGAAAATACACCATTACAAATGTAACTTCTGTATTCAAAATCTTCAAAGTTTGTAAGGATTAACTGTAATGTTAATCAACATTTTTAAAAGTAACAGTACAACATATTTCTTAATATTAGCTACTGCATGTGGCATTTTACAGCTAAAATTTTGAAGTTTAGCTGTTTTACTACTGTAATCATTAAAAATTTAGCAACCTGAATATCACTTCCTAACATCATCCCTAGCAAGTAACTCTCTTTCTCCTCTCATGCTCCATACTTACTTGCCCTGAATCGGCCTTTGGAACCAGCTCATCTTTCTGTCCCTCATCATCAACATGCTGCATAGCTGTCTGGCTCTCTCCTTCACTGTTGGGAATTTTTAACTGTGAGGTGCTGGTGCTAGCTGTGCTGCTAAAATGTTGGTTAGTTTGCAACATTTAGCGGCTTCACTGTCTAAATTCCGCAATTTTTTTTCTCTCGCCTTCTCAGCCCCACCCTTTTCTTTCTTTCTTTTTTTACCCGCGGCCGCGTTATGCATGATGATACTGTTTGTTTCTATTCTTCTTTTCTAACGTCTTTCCTGTTGCTTCCACTGCTTATTCTTCTTACTTGGCGGCCACGGCCAGTGCAGCTGGCATCCAACTTAAAGGTGCATTGCTGCCACCTACAGTACTGGAGTATATAACAGATTAGTGGGGGAAAAAACAGGTGATGATGACTGCGTGAGTGGTGGGTGGTGGGCCGGCCCGCCGGCCGTCCTGGAGTACCGGCCGTTCTGTGATTCTCCAGATCACACAGATGGCCAGTCCGCCCCTGGCTGGCGACATGACTTGTGAAGTTTAGCTGATCATCAATTACCACTCCCAGATTCCCGTTTTTGCAAGGTTCAGCTGCAGCTGATGGTCCTTCATCCAAAGTGAGATGTCACTCAGACATGCCGAGACGCGAGCAGAGACCGTTGGATCGTCAGGTTGAAATGACAGGTGGAGTTGAGTGTCATCTGCAGCAGTGATAGGAAAAGCCATGCTTCTGGATGACAGAGCCAAGGGATTTCATGTATATGGAAAAGAGTAGCACTGAGCCCTGTGGCACCCCTGTGTTGAGATGTTGGGACTCAGAGACCTCATTTCTCCAGGATACTCTGAATGACCTATCCGAGAGGTAAGACTTGGACCATTGCCACGCCATTCCAGAGACACCCATCGCCCTGAGAGAAGACAGGAGGATGTGATGATTAACAGTGTCAAAAGCAGCAGACAGATCCAGTAAGATGAGTACAGATGACTTGGATGTTGCCTTTGCCAGTCTCAGAGCTTCGATGACTGAGAGCAGGGCAGTTTCGGTGGAATGTCCGCTCTTGAACCCAGACTGGTTCTGGTCCAGGAGGTTGTTCCGTGTGAGAAAGGATGAGAGCTGAGTAAACACAACTCGCTCCAGAGCTTTGGCAATGAAGGGGAAGGAGGGAAACCGGTCTGTAGTTTTCTAGCAGTGTAGGGTTAAGAGTGGGTTTCTTCAGTAGTGGTGTGATGCGGGCCTCTTTGAAAGCTGTGGGGAATGACCCAGTGGAAAGAGATGAGTTGATGATGTGGGTGAGAGCAGGCACGACAGATGGAGAGATGGCCTGAAGGAGATGTGTGGGGATGGGATCCAGCGGGCAGGTAGTAGGGTGGTTAGAACTAATGACCTTGGAAACATCTGCTTCAGTTAGAGGAGAGAAGGAAGTGAGCAAACACATTTTAGGGGTCTGAATGAGCTCGACAGGTGGTGGAGCACGGAGAACTGACTGCTGATGGCGGTCGTTTTCTTTATAAAGAAAGACGCAAAATCATCAGCTGTTAAATCCGATGAAGGTGGGGGAGCAGGCGGACAAAGGAGGGCAGAAAAGGTTTTAAAGAGAGTGCGCGAGTCAGGTGAGTTGATTAACCTAGAATGGTGGTAGACAGTTTTTGCAGAGGTGACATCAGCGGAGAAAGTAGAGAGGAGAGACTGGTAGATACAGAGGTTAGTAGGATCTTTTGACTTGCGCCATTTTCTCTCAGCTGACCGGAGGCTGGTGCGGTGCTCGCGTAGAACATCGGATAACCAGGGGGCAGACGAGGATGTACGGGCTGGTCTCGATGTAAGAGGGCATAAGTTGTCCAAGCAGGATGTAAGCGTGGAGCACAGAGTGTGGGTGGCGTTGTTTGTGTTTAAAAGAGAGAGCTCCTCAGAAGAGGGGACTGCAGAAGAGACAGCAGAAGAAAAACGGGAGGGACTGAGTGTACGCAGGTTGCGTCGGAAAGTGACCAGCGGTAAAACAATTGCAGTGTCTGGAGAAGTTAGGTCAAGGTCGAGAGTAATGAAGAAATGATCGGAAGTGTGCAGTGGCGTGACCTGAGTGTGCTGAGTGGAGCAGTATCTTATGTAGATAAGATCTAGTTGGTTACCAGACTTGTGGGTTGCCGATGTGGAAACCTGCTTGAGGTCAAATGATGCAGTCAGGTTAATGAAGTTAGCAGCCTGTGGCTTTTCAAGGTGGATGTTGAAGTCTCCTAATACCACCAGAGGAGTACCATCCTCAGGGAAGGATGAAAGAAGCACATCCAACTCCTCCAAGAAATGTCCAAGCTGACCTGGGGGCCGATAGATAACTACAAAATGACTTTTAACAGGGTGGGTGATGGTAACAGCATGGAACTCGAAGGAGCTATTGTCACAAGGGTGATAGCTGTTTAAACTTCCAGTCGGTAGGGATAAGTAGTCCGGTCCCTCCGCCCCTTCCAGTGACGCGAGGACTGTGGGAGAAAGTGTGATTATGGGAGAGGGCGGCGGGAGTGGCAGAGTCCTCTGGTTTGATCCATGTTTCTGTAAGTGCTACAACTGAAAGACCAGAATGTTGAACAAAAGCTGTAATGAAATCAGCTTTGTTCACAGCAGACTGGCAGTTCCACAAGCCTATTGGGAAAGTAGAAGGGGCAGTTATTGACAGTGATACAACATGCAGATTATTATGGTTGCGTCGCCTTTTGCGTGAAACAGATGATAATTTCCGTGTTGAAATGACAGTAGTAATTTGAAAACACATTTAAGAGCCGAAGAGGAAAATATGCAAGAAGAAAGTAAAAGTAGAAATAATAAATTATAAGTGCAAACAATTAGTACAAAAAAAAGAAGTGCAATACTCAGGTCCTCTGTCAGTGTGTCCCTGTTAGGTGGAGTCGCGTGCAGGTAGAGTCGATGGTCTTTACTCTCTTTGGTCTTCCCGCGATGACAGCTGCGATGACAGCTGCGACGACCGCTGCCACGGTGGTTACTCCCACTTAAATACCCGTCTATTCAAGTAATTGAATTCAGCAGGTCACGCCTCTAGACGGCCACAAACAACTCAAACGAAACCAGCCCGCTAGCAGCTGAGACTAGACGCCGGTGCACCACGTGACAGGGTCGTAGTAAACACACTGCACGGTTTCTCAGCAATAACACGGCACTATAAGCTCTAAGAGACAAGAATTACATACACTCACACAGTTCTGTAGGCTTCTGCTGCTAAGTTGCTACTTGTCCCTTTTCATCACGCCCTATGCAGCACAAGGCTTTCACACTTGTTGCTTCATGGAGCCAGTACATTGCTTATTCGGTGGTTTTAAACTGTGGATGCGTTGACGTTCATCAACTTAAAAACAATGCTGAATCTTAAACACTGGCACAAGTAAAAGCGTCAAACTTACTGTACATGCTCCTGCTACTGTGTAGAGATATCCAACAGAATTCGGGCCATGTGAGTTGTCAGCAAACTGCGGAACACAGCGTTTACTCTTCGCTTGCTGCTTGTGGCTCTGTTCTGCTCCTAGAGCCGCGGACATGAGGGTGTCATCCTTACAAACCAACTTAATATCCCACACAATGAAAGGGAAGGTGAAAAACAATGCTGTAACAATGCTTTTTTCCACAGTGTTCAGTGGACATGTGCAAAGACAGAGTGACTTTGAAACATTTAGACTGTTTCAGACCGTAAATCATGCAACATTTTAAAGACTGAGCAGTTTGAGCATCTGCTAACAGACTCTAATCTGGATTTTTTTTGTGTTTGTCAGACACTTCGTCAAAACCCTTAACTCCACAAACTATTTTATGTATCTGGTTACAATGTTTTTAGATCTGACAGGGAAAGGGTGGTGGAGTAATGATATACGTGAAAGAACTTCTCGACTGTAAATTGATTGAAAATCTCAGTGACTCGGTGGAATGTGTGGGAGTAACAATTAGACTCTCTGCAGAAATGTCTTTTATGGTTGTTGTGTTGTATAGACCATCTAGACCAAAGGACATTTTCTTTAACCATCTCACTGAGATATTGAAGAAATATAATATAATATTTAAGGAAACCGTTTTGTTAGGTGGTTTTAATATCAATTGGTTGGACAAAACAAATTTGTAACAAGTTTCAGATGGCACAAATGATAATAAAATCCAACCCGTATGACACGTAGATTTAATTTTTACAAATCGAGCAGAACGAACTACAAAAAACAATCATTTGATAACAGGTTTGTCTGACCATAATCTTACTTTAATAGTTAGGAAATTATCAAAAAGGAGATATAAAGAAATTAATTCAGTTGACCTAAATTCAGAGGCCTCTTATATTTCAAAAAACAACAATTTAAACAATCACATTTTAAGAATAAAATAAAAAAAATCCCTTACTTGGATAAACGAATCCATATGGAATCAAATGAAGACAAGAGATGCAGCACTTAAAAAGTCCTTGAAAATGGGCCACTTGACCGATTTACTTTTATATAAGGAGCTTAGAAATAAAGTTACAATGCTGTTAAGAAGGACCAAAGCAAACATTTATATATATTTAATTGAACAAACAAAAGGTAATACTAAAAAAACTTTGGCAAGCCATTGAAAGAAATCACTGGACAAAAACCCTATCAATACTAGAAAATGGAAATTAATATAAACAAAAATCTGGAACACGATCCACAAATAGTTATTATAATTTCTTCAACAATTATTTTATGGAATCAGTGAAGGAACTTTGTAAACATCCCAACTGCACCAATCATCAAACATCTGGCCTGAAAATAATCCAAATGTTATGAAGCTCAAAACGACTAATGAATTTAAAGTAAACGTAATTTTAGAATCATTAACAAACTCCAAAAGTAAAAAAATTTGGGGACTTCACAATAAATTTAGAAAAAAATTAAAGAGATTTGAATGAATGAATGAATGAACTATTACTTATAAACAGTGTTGGAAGTAACGGCGTTAGAGTATAACGACGTTACTAACGGAGTTTATTTTTTTCAGTAATGGAGTAATCTAATTAATTACTTTTCCCATCTTTGCAACGCTGTCATCGTTACTGAGAATGTAAAGTGTCGCGTTTCTACAATTTGGTTGAATAAAGCGCGAGGTGTCATGCTTTGGCAACACATCAGCTGCTGCTGGAGAGAGCAGGGGTGGGGATGATGACACTGTTGCAAAAGTGAAGATTGACCGACGTGGTCTCACTGCACGCTCTGACTTCCACTAAACACAAGACAGCGTCAGCGACAATGGCGAGGAGCCGGGGAAGTTCAAAGGTGGCGTTCTCGAACTGGAAGTACCGGCACTACTTCAGCTAGTGTGAGTTCCAGTGAAAGAGACAGAGCCACTGTTAAAATAAGCATTGCGGCTCAGCAACAGGTGACCAAGCCAGAACTGAACACATTGATTGCAAGGTATGTTGTAATCAATGTTAGTTGTAAGATGAGGAGTATTTTAGTAAGTAGGGAAGTAAGTAAGTAAATTTTATTTATATAGCACCTTTCACAGATATAAATCACAAAGTGCTTTACAAAGTGCAATAAAAGAACAATAAAACTATGAGAATAAAAATTAAAACCACAAAATATTAAACATAAAAACATAAAAAGCCCAATTAACTAAAAGCTTGTTTAAATAAAAGTGTCTTCAGCTGCTTTTAAAAGAATCAACAGAAATGTCCACTCGCAGTGACAGGGTGTTATGGGAATTGTATGTGTTTTCATTTAGTGTCTATGTTTTAGTTTTAGATATGATTCTTCTGTCTGCTCCATGCTATGACATGCAGGCCATCTCGACCTAGGTCGCAGACTGGGTAGGAGTAAACATCCTATAAAACGACATGTATTGTTTACCTCTTTAAGCAAACGCATTCTGTACCTTTTAATGTACCTGTCTTTGCTTCATTCTTGCAAGAATAAAACCTGGCCTTTAGCTTTTATAATATAATCTGTCTCCGTGTCTCTCTGGATAATATAGGGATATAGAATTCTTATAACATTTGGTGCCGTGACCCGGATCTCAATATTCGTTGTTTCTCATACAAAGAGGTGAGCTGACGTGCACGGAGAAATGCACAAAAAAGCATTTCTTGTAAGTCCCAAGCTGTGCTATTAAAGCAGTAAGGGCCAGACATCCCCTCTGTGTGTGTGAACACGATGACGAGATCTGGACTGAAAAAAGAGAAGAGCAGAGAGACGAGAGGACAGAACAGACAGTCTGGCTGCGGAACAACTGGACTATTGGACTGAAAATTCAGGTAAACAGCTGTTTAATTTATTTTTGGTGTGTGTGTGTGTGTGTGTGTGATTTTTAATATCAAAGCTTCCGGAAGTAGTAGTTTTGGAAATCTGGCGTATGTTGAGCGGGCTGCATGTACTTTACATCACCAATAGTTGATGTTTTTCCATGAAGTTGGCCAACATAGGAGATTCTTAAACGCTGAAAGATCGAGATTCCTTAAATGGTGAGATCCGCTTTGTCGAGACCCTGCCTATATGGTTTATGGTGAGATTTAAAGCCGAAAAAAGTATGTGTTTTTGATCGAGAACCTAATTGTCAATCTTATGGTGAAGTTTTAAACGGGATATTCTGATGTTAATCTGTGTTGTGCTGTTAAAGCTTGTTGTCTTGCTAGATTTTAGTTTGATAGATACCGGATGCTCTGTAAGTTTTTAGGTGTTTCTTGAAACGGACCCGCGCGATTAGTTCATTGGCCGTGACGAGGGCGGACTCTATGGCACTAGATAGAGCACCTGATTACAAGAAGGAGTATGAGGTCTAAAGAGCTTGTCTGGGAAGCACAGGAATTTGTCTTAGATCAATAATCACGTATCATAATACGCCACAATCGAACTGCCTTGCATAACTAGTATTGTTGGTTTTAATGGTGCGTTGGACGCACAGGAAAACTCGAGTATGGACTATTATCAAGATACTTACTAACAACAAAAGTGAGATGAATAGGTCCGACCATTATCAAGATACTTACTAACAACAATAAGTGAGATGAATGAGTCCGAAGTCAATGTGACTATAAAGGCCTACGTAGTATTGATTCCTGCAGATGAGAAATGAGATTTTAAAAGCCCACGAGAAGTGAGAGGCTTTTGCTGAAAAATGTTCACTGCTGGTGACGCGGTGAGTGAAAAAAAGCCCACTGAAAGTGACGGGGCTTATACTGAGAATTGTTGGCAATACTGAGAATTGTTGACCTAAAAAGTTAAAGATAAAGGTGTGTTTGAGAGAATAAATGTGTTATGAATGGGCCATTGTTGGTTGAAGAATGAGTCTAATGATGTGAATCAGAACAACGGTAATGTTTTTGTTTAGAGAAAGTTTGAACAACATGAGAGAGAAAGGTGGCTTCCAAAAGCTATTTTTCTAGTTTGAGAAAAAACAGAAGCAGAGAAGAGATTTTGAAAGAAGTACACACATGTACTTCAAAACACTAATCATTTGTATTTTGTTTAAATGTTTCTGGGAGCCTCTAGGTCTCGGCCTCCCTCCGCTCCGGAAAACAGTGCCCTCTCCAAAACTTCCTCTGCACCCCACCTCACACCTGCTCCTTTTCGGCTGAGAAAAAAGGGAAAAAAAGCTGCAGCAGCAAACACGGAAGCGGTAAGATAAACAAATTCACACAAACGTTTATTTGTTTTAAATTTTGATCTATTGAGATTGACCAAAAAGGTATTTGTAAAGTGTGTTTGCAAATTGGATGAAACTTGAAATTAATATGAATGTAATGTATTTCTCTGAGGAAAAATGCACAATTGCCATGGAGGCGAGGCGAGGTGGAGGTGGGCGTGACAGGACGAGAGGGCACTGAGAGGAGAGCAGGAGGAGGTCAAACTGGGTCCAGACGAGAGACGAGGATAACTGACCGCTTCAACTAACAGGTCAGGTACATAAACACATAAAGACACATAAAGAAAGACTCACATAAACACATGTAAATACAGACACATAAACACATGTAAATACAGACACATAGACACAAACACGGACACATGAGACACACATCTACAGAGAAGGATGTGATTTTGGTTTATGAGAGAAAATAATGAGTATTCTGTTAAAGAACAGAGTTGGTTTTGTATTTTATGTGACACGTTCGTGTGAACATTAAAGGTTTGAAGAAGTTAAAGATCTAACACTTGATTACTTTGTAATTGGAAGAATTTAAATATTGAAAAGTTGAATTGCGCAGAGTAAGTTTATAAAGATAATATAACTTTATAGTTGGGCCATAAGCTCACATTTAAAAGAAGACAATGGTACCAAAACCTAAGTGAAGAAAAGAAACATTTATGTATTTCTCTGGTTTGGTTCTGACAAAGTGTAAATGTTTTGGTTTGGATTCACGAGGAATGTTTAAACACAAGATAACATTCTATGCAAGTCAAGGTAACAGGGGCTTCACAGCACCCTCCTTTTTTTTTTTGCTCCCAAGAGCGAGAAATGTTTGAGAGGGGTTTTTTGTTTTTTTAACTCCACAGACATTGTGGGAGCCTTTACATTAAACAAACTTTTAATGTTGAGAAAAATGCTGAGTTATAAATGTCAGTGACAGAAACAGATTGCACTGAACTGATGTGTTAAATAAAGTTTATGATACTTAATTATGAAAACTGTTCGACCTTCTGACAGGTCTGTTGATATGAATAAAGTCCACATTTGAGTTTTATTGAATCTATGAAACATGATTTGGTAAACTAAACGATTGAATGAATGAGATTGAATATGGTTTTTGAGAAGAAAAACTTAAAGTTTAATTAATTGGAAAATTGAAATGAAGATAGTTCAAAATAAATAATAATCATTATTTATTTTGGTACTTTATAATTAAGGTATAGTGTTATCTATACAATAAAGATTTAAACTGTAATGTAAATTGGTAATCTGGTTTTGGGGATTAAAAACATATCTATGTTAAAACAGTTCAAACTGTTAAAACGATCTTAAAGGTTTTATTTGAAAATTGGAAGTTAATGAGAAATAAGTAAATAAAAAGATATTTGTTAAACTAATAAGGTGAATTGTTAAAGTTTAAGAGCATATGCCAATGGCTCGCTGGTGTTTTAATCTCTGTTTGAAGTGATTAAAATTTTTATGTTTTTTGAAGTACAGGGACTAACACAAGGTCCTTTTGAACAGACGTTAAGTTTTGGTTTTGGTTTTGATCAAACTTTAGGTCGTTGTAACCTAAAGAAAAAGAGAAAAAGAGGTTGAGATGTTACATTTTATTGAATGAACAGCAATGATAGTTACTGATTACAATTTTGGTGAATTTGAATAAATAAAGAGAGACACGTTATTTTGATTTTACATTTGATGTTTAAGTTTCTGTTTAACATTGAGTGAGGTGAATTCTTTATGTGGCATCTGAATGCCAAATTAGTGGAAACATGAAAATAGTAATTGATAAAATGTTTTATGTTACGTTTAAATTAATGTGGGAAAAATACAAAAACAAACTGGTTTATTGTATTGAGCACCTGGTGGTAAAACTGAGTTTTACAGAGACAGTATAGAACAAATCTATACTGAACACAATCCTGAAGAAATTTAATTTAAAAATAAAGCAGAATTTGAGAGGAAATTTGTTGATTTTATGTTTAGTCTTTCCTTTTAAACGACAGTCACAAAGGTGATGGTGTTTTAGAGGAAAGCAGAGTGAACAGAGCAGAGGCTTTGTGGTGTGTTCAAGCAGTTACTGGTTTAAACCCAGAGGGAGGGGTCTGAACCCAAGGGGGATTAAGAAATTTTGTTTTGAAGTAAGAGATAAATGTGTTTTCCTTCTAAAGAAAGTAATTTGAGGTAAATTGAACAATATTTTGAGAATATTCTAATTTAAAAGAACATGTGAAATAAATTGTGAATTGAAGGTGAATGTTTAAAAGTTTGTGACAATAGATCATGAGAAACCAGTTCTGATCTATATAAATTATTTATGTTTGCATCAACTGAGTTAAAATTTATCAAATTGTGGATGATACCAATTACAGTTACAGGTAAAGACCTACAACTAATGGTAACTAAAATTAAAACTGAACTAAACAAAGTTAAGTTTTAAATATAACATAAACAAAAGTGATGCTATTTGGAAAACATAAAGAAGATGAATAATTAGAAATGCTAATTAATGAAATAAAAATTTAAGGTGGTAATTGGGAAAACCCATTCTGTTTTGATTTTATTTTGATTTTTTTAACTTTTATTTGATTTTGTTCATTTTTGTGGTATTTTGAGCCATGGTTGTCCCACGTCTCAAAAAGGGGGGAGATGAAGGTTTAAACAAAACTGTGTTAAAGTGCTGAAGGGATGCCTAACCCTAACCTAATGGTTAGCATGAGGCTAAAACAACAGTGTTTAATGCAGTTAAAAGTTTAAAGATTAAAGATTAAAGTAGATTTCCATCAGACCATATCTGTGGAAACAGGGTTTATCTGCTGTTTCAATTTTATGGTTTGATCATTTTAAGGGCTTTTATGGTTTCGTTTGACGAAAACCTAGGAGGCACTTTCTATGGGTCTATAATGTCAGATAACGTTTTGATTTGTTTGTTTGTTCTTTATTTGGATGGAAGCCAACTACAACAAGTATACCAGTTCAGAAAAGGAGTTTTGACAATAATATAGCCGCCAGCAGTAAGAGCTAATATTAACAGTTCTTTGAACTTATATCATCTTGGTTTACACCTGTGAAGGGAAGTACACCTGTGAGCAGGGCTAGTGACGGGGGTCACATGACTTCCTGTGACATCACTCTGAACTTGACAAACGTAGAGATCAGGGACAGGTGCAGTGCAAAGCAGAAGTCTGGAGGTTTTGTGAAAGTAAGACCATTAGACCAGCATTGCCTGCTGACCGGAAACATGCGTCCTTAAAGGATCCTCGTTTTATTTGTGTTCACATACAATGTGAAGGAGAACATCGTGAGTGGAAACTCACACTTTAGGAGCCAAACAGCAGCTCCCTCAGGTTCATTTGAGAGCCCCATTTACATCGACAACAGAGGTGTCCTTCGAAGGTGTCCTTAATGAATATAAGGCTAAAATTAAATTAGCATTAGGATTTGAATTTTTACCATTTGAGACAATTTATGAAAATGTGGATTAAATTATATTAAGTATATTTATAAACAACAAAGGTTTATGAATTACACATGAGATGCTGTAACTGTTAATTAAAACTGGAAATGAGAGAAAACTGGTCCAAGGACTGGACAGAACAAAATAGCACTGAGCATGCTTTTAGCTGAAAAGGGGGGATCTACAAAAGGATTTCCTCCAAAGTAACACAGGACTAGTTACAGCAGAACTAAAGTCTTTAAGAAAGGACTTCAAACTCTAACAGAGGAATTAGAGTATTCTGGTATAGAGAAATTAATTTTGACCTGGTTTTAAAACATATTTGGAAAATTGACTGGGATTTTAGAATCTGTATTGAGATACAGTACATGTACTTGTTGTTGCACTTCCATGTCTAATAACTTTTGTTTGTGTTGCTTTACATGTATCCGGAGCTTGTTGGTGAGATTGATGAATGTGGCCATTGCTGGGTCAACATTCCTGGACATGCACCTGCCAAACGACTAAGGTCAAGGCTTTGACCTCAGATGAACACTTTGATATCTGAGGGCGTTATTGTTTGCATGAACACCAAGGACAACAGCTCCAGGACGGATCATACTACAGACCTAAGGGCCGTATGGTTCATTGAATTTATTATGCTGAAGAGAATTGATTTTAATCATTATGAATGTGCATATGTCTCACTCCATGTGTTTTTCTTTTCATACAGGGACAGAAATGGACAGGCAGGGACAGGCCAGAGATCTTGAGTCCAATGGGTTGACCAGCTCAACCTCTGGCAAATTTTTCTACTTTATTTTGGAGTGACACTGTGTTTTGATTTATGATTTGTGGACATTTATGATTTATGGACTTTAAAGAATTTGACTTTGAAGAATCAGTGCATTACTCTGTGGGTTCCCATTTGATTTGAAACATATCCCATTATAATCATTTGTTGTGTTTGTTTTGACATGTGTTGTAAGTTAATCATTTGAAGTGATTACATACGTTTGATGCTTGATGTTTGTGTTTTGTCACCGCCTTTGGGGCAAGGGGTGGATAGAAGAGTTTTTCCCAGCTTTAGGTCATTTTACCAATGGGTCAAAATGTTCTTCTGGCTAGGTCAACGCCCTGCTGGGTTTTCGCTTCTGTCATAGTTTACAACTCACACTCAAGCTAGTAGGTTGTTTATGCTAATGGTTATCAGCATAAAGAGGGGGGAATGTTATGGGAATTGTATGTGTTTTCATTTAGTGTCTATGTTTTAGTTTTAGATATGATTCTTCTGTCTGCTCCATGCTATGACATGCAGGCCATCACGACCTAGGTCGCAGACTGCGTAGGAGTAAACATCCTATAAAACGACATGTATTGTTTACCTCTTTAAGCAAACGCATTCTGTACCTTTTAATGTACCTGTCTTTGCTTCATTCTTGCAAGAATAAAACCTGGCCTTTAGCTTTTATAATATAATCTGTCTCCATGTCTCTCTGGATAATATAGGGATATAGAATTCTTATAACACAGGAGCAGGGCGTTCCAGAGTCGGGGGCGACTGCTTGGAAAGACCGGTCTCCCCGAGTGTTAAAACGGGTTTTGGGGATCGTTAGAAGGTTTTGACCAAAAGACCGATGAGCGCGGGAGGAGGAGTAAGGGGTCAGCAGGTCAGTGATGTACTGGGGGGCCTGTCCATGCAGAGCTCTAAAAGTCAAGACTAAAATTTTAAAATCAATTCTGAATTTGACTGGAAGCCAATGTAATGAGGATAAAACCGGGGAAATGAGAGCCCTTCTGTTGGTTCCAGTTAAAAGCCTGGCTGCAGCATTTTGCACCATTTGTAGCCGACTCAGAGACAATTATTTCAAACAAGTAAAAAGATATTGATATCTTCAGCAGGGCAGTCTCAGTTGAATGACATTTTCGGAAGCCTGACTGAAATTTATCAATAAAATTATTTTCATTAAGAAACGCAGTCAGCTGCTCCGCCACCACTCTCTCCAAGATTTTAGATAAAAAAGGCAATTTAGAGATTGGCCTGTGGTTGTTTGGTTCAAAAGAATCCAAATTGGGCTTCTTCAGAATGGGGCTGTTGACCGCCTGTTTAAAAGAGCTGGGCACAGAACCAGTTAAAAGAGAAAGGTTGATCAGTTTAACAACATGTGGACCAACTAAATCAAATACATTTAAAAGCAGCGAAGTTGGCATTACATCTAGAGGGCTTGATGATGGTTTCGCCTTTTTTAGTAGACCCTTAATGTCCTCTTCAGTGACAGGTGAGAAGGTGGACCAAGAGCACTGAGGAGATAAACCCCAAGATGTGTTGACAGAGGATGGGTTTATAGAGGCTCTTATATCATGTACCTTATTCACAAAGGAATGTAAAAACCTGTTGCAGTCAGATTTTGAGTGGACTGGTAAATGAGGAGCTAAAGGAGAGACAATTCTTGATATTGTGTCAAACAGGACTTTTCTTGTTCAGAACAACAAGATTAGAGAAATAGGCAGATCTGGCCTGTTTTATTTTATCATTTAGTGACATGAATTATAGATTAATGTGTGACTGTGTAGTGAGTGAATAATTGATATGTAAAGCATCTTTTCATCCCCGGAATTTATATATAATTTATTTATTTATTTACCAATATAAATATAAATAATAATAATAATAATAATAATAATAATAATAATAATAATAATAATAATTAAAGCCGCAAGCGGCGATAAAGGCCCTCGCCTCCCTTGAGACCGCGGGGACACATGCACTCGGAGGATTTCATTTCGTGCTTTAAAGCGTAAACTTCACGGTAATGTCAAATAACCGGGCCTGTGCTACTGCTTGGGCCTGCTACACCACCTTGTAACCTAACTTTAGAGTTAAAGGTCTCCACAATCTCTGGTTTTCCTGGGAGCTGTCTGAACCTTTGGAAATAATAGATTATGCTTGGGCTAAGGCGAGAAAAACAAAGTACTGGCTGGAGATTTGAGATGACTCAGGAATCGCTGCACCCCCCTGTTTAAAAAGACAAAATGTAAATATAACTTGTCTAAAAGTACAAGGTTACAAGTTCCAAATGATTCTGAGGAGTTTTCTAAGACTCTAGCCTTGGCTCTGGAGGGGCCTCCTCTAAAGGAAGGATCCTGGCAATTGGGAAATGGCATTTATTTCCCAAAGAAATGGCTGCCTCTTCACAGACTCATTACGACCACAGCCACAAATCTATCAAAAACAAATTGATAATTTTTTTGGCACACGTGTCTAGATGATACTCACCAAATTTGGAGCTGTTTAGATGAAAAGCCTTTAGACACAAGTGCAATTTAGGTGGTCACGCATACACCCAACATAGTAGATTTCCTGTTGAGTTTACGATATGGCTGTAATACATTTTTCTGTTCGCCCTGAGGTGTCCTATGGATGTACCAAGTTTCATTTTTCTACGTTGGAAAAAGTTACTTTCACTTTCCATAGGCCCAATGTATTTTGACTTTTGTAGGGTCGCCACTGAGTCATTTTTCATATTTTTTTAGACTTCAAATACATAAATTTTTCGCGAGCTTGAAGTCTGGGACCAATAAAATGACTTTTAGTTGCACGTTTACTGGGTCAAATTGAGGATCATTTTGCAGAAAAATTATAATAAAAAATATACCAAATTATAATAAAATAAAATATAACTCGAGCAAAAAGTCTAGAAAAACGCTTGTCTATTTTACATACATGTGTTTAGCTCATTTTGCCCAAGTTTGGTGTCTGTGGAATGAAGCAGCTATTTTCTGAGTTCTTTTAAAAGAGGTGTATTTTAAGTCGGTTCACATTTTCAATTCAAAATGGCCGCCTTCCCGTGTGTGATAGTGTGGTCCCCATTGGCTTTTGTTCATAAGCCCATGGTGGAAAGTTTCATTTGCCTACGACAAACTAAAATTTTCACTTCCCATTGACTTTTTCCAAATATTTGGGTGACATAAGAGATGTGTGTACCAAATTTTATGTCTCTATGACAAACTAAATTCTTGGGTCCCATTATAAGTTTGTAGGGGCGCTGGAGAGCCATTTCTAAAGATAACCCTTTTATTTACATATTTTTGTGTTCAGGTCATGAATGTGCACAAACGCCTTTTTGGGTCCAACTCGATCCGAGAAGCCGTTTGAGAGTTAAGAGACGTTTTATTTTCACAAAATGGCCACCTCCGATAAGATATCAACAACAAAGTCACAACTTTGGTTGGCACATGTGTCTAGATGATACTCACCAAATTTGGGGCCATTTAGATTAAAACACAATGATTTGCATCTTTCTGCGCAAGTGCGAATTTAGTGGCGCCTTTCACCCCACATGGCGGACTTCCTGTTAAGTTTAGGTGTGACTGTCATTGACTTTTCTGTTTGCCCTGAGGTGTCCTATGGATATACCAAGTTTCATTTTTCTACGTTGGAAAAAAGTTACTTTCACTTTCCATAGGCCCAATGTATTTTGACTTTTCTAGGGGCCGCCACTGAGTCATTTTTCGTATTTTTTTTTTCGGGGACTTCAAATACATACATTTTTTGCCGAGCTTGAAGTCTGGGACCAATAAAATGACTTTTAGTTGCACGTTTACTGGGTCAAATTTAGGATCATAGGTCGACAAGAAAGATAAAAAAAAAAAAAAATCCGAGCAAAAACAATAGGCCCTCCCGGCCATCACCGGCTCGGGCCTAATAATAATAAATAATGGCCCTCGTGCTTTAAAGCGTAAATCTCACAGTAATGTCAAATAACCGTGCCTGTGCTACTGCTTGAATCTTCTTCTGGCTGGAACCTGCTTCATCACCTCGGGCCTGTGCTACTGCTGGGGCCTGCTACACCACCTTGTAATTTAGAGTTACAGGTCTCCACAATCCCTGGTTTTCCTGGGAGCTGTCTGAACCTTTGAAAATAATAGATTATGCTTGGGCTAAGGCGAGAAAAACAAAGTACTGGCTGGAGATTTGAGATGACTCAGGAATCACTGCACCCCCCTGTTTAAAAAGGCAAAATGTAAATATTACTTGTCTAAAAGTACAAGTTTACAAGTTCCAAAATATTCTGAGGACTTTTCTAAGACTCTAGTCTTGGCTCTGGAGGGACCTCCTCTAAAGGAAGGATCCTGGCAATTGGGAAATGGCATTTATTTCCCAAAGAAATGGCTGCCTCTTCACAGACTCATTACGACCACAGCCACAAATGTATCAAAAAACAAATTGATAACTTTTTTGGCACAAGTATCTAGATCATACTCACCAAATTTGGAGCTGTTTAGATGAAAAGCCTTTAGCACAAGGGGAGCGATTTAGGTGGTCACGCATTCCACCCAACATAGTAGATTTCCTGTTGAGTTTACGGTATGGCTGTAATAAACTTTTCTGTTTGCCCTGAGGTGTCCTATGGATGTACCAAGTTTTGTATTTCTACACTGGAAAAAATGTACTTTCACTTTCTATAGGCCCAATGTATTTATACTTTTGTAGGGGTCGCCACTAAGTCATTTTTCATATTTATTTTTCGGGACTTCAAACTATCGGTTCATATCAAACTCTAGTTTAAGAGTTGTATATTGTATCATTATGTTGAACTACTTCACTGTACTACTTCCTGTTCCTGAAGAGTGCAGACGCTCCTCTGCTTGCTCATGCCAGCTTTATTTGTCTTTTCAGTTATTTCCATCTTTAGCCAATAATTTTATGATCAACGTTTTACATTACTTTTTACTTTCTTTTAACTGGGCTTTTATCTTTTTACTTATTTGTACTTTTTAAACAACATGTTAGACCTGCTGAGTGACTGACTACAAATTATTTCTGCAAAAATTGTTGGAAATATCTACAGAAAATCAGTGTGCTACAAACAAAGATTTTTGCTTTGGAATCTGAAAGAGGACTTCAGGAGACAATACCGATCACACAATGTGGTAAGACTGTGAATTTAAACTTGGATGATACAGTGTCATTCCCAAAACTGAGCAAAGCAAAGGGATTTAAACAAAATAATACCACCTGGCATTAACCTGGTGCCCAGCCTAAGTAGCACTGGATTAGAAAAAATAACTCTGGCATCACAGGAGCATATGTAGCATCACCAAACATCCAGCTAAGAAACAGATTCCAACCACTGACTGAGCTAAAGATTAATGAACCAGAAAACTCTGCTGTAAATGAAAAACATGGAGTAAATCAAGCTTATTCTATGAAAAACAGGAAACATGAATCTGTGGAAAAACACCAGGCAAACAGTGACAGAGAATCTATGCCAAAAGTGAAGGACAGAGATATCTTGCTGCTTGGAGACGATGCTGTTGGTCACTGATATAACAGCCCTCCTCCCCCAAGTCATGTCCAAACACACAGGGATTAAACAGCTAATATTACACGTAGTTGCAGTTGACACGAGGAAGGGGGAATCAGAAGTTTTAAAATGGAATCATTTCTCCAGGCTTTTAGAGAAACTTAAAAACCTGGAAGTGCAATTTTTTATCAGTGGACCACTCCCAAACATCGACAGGCGGATCAATAAATTAAATCGGCTGCTTGCACTAAATACATGGCTGTCCAAGGCCTGTGAGACAAGAGGAGTACACTTCATTGATAACTTCAACTTGTTTTGGCAACGTGACGACCTGTTCAAAGGAAAGGGCCCACACCTAAACAGACGTTGAGTGAGGTGACTAACGGATAATCTCCTGCACTCCCTGAAACACCTAAATGGTTCTGGGTGCCCACTTGAACAAAGAAAGGGTCTTCTGAGAATCCATTAGCCACTAAATGAAAAAATGACTCCTGCCTCACCAGCCAAGGATCCTCCTCTGACTGTACCTCCATCAACACCTCCACCACTGAAATGGACCCCCCCAATAGGACCCTGGATTCCCCAGTAACATCAACACCTTCTGAAGACCTCACCATCTCTGTCCCATCCCCAGATTCACCAATGGGATTTCCAGATCATCTGGAAATTTTGGTAAAATCTGGAATTAAAATGATACCCCAGTGCCCTTTTCTCCAGAATTAGTTTCCACCACTAAATGCAATAAGTTTACATTGTTTTTTAATGACAAGATTCAAGGGATTAAACATTCGATACAGTCCAAAGGGCATACAACAACACTGCAGCCACCTAGGAGACACTTGGTTGGTTTAACACATTTTACACAAATTAATGACAGAACAATTGAAATAAACTGTCTCCAGCCTGAGTTCATCCACCTGCTGCCTCGGTGTTTTACCCACTAGATTTCTAAAATCAGTACTAAGCAGTTTGTTACCACAACTCAATGATATAGTCAATAATTTCTTACAGTCTGGAACATTTCCATGGGCCTTAAAAACTGCTGTCATTAAGTCTCTCCTAAAGAAGAGCAGTCTTGATGCAACAATGCTCAACAACTATCGGCTCATATCAAACCTGCCATTTTTAGGGAAAGTCATCAAAAAAGTTGTATATCAACAACTTATTGACTTTCTATTACTTAGCAACTGCTTTGATACTTTTCAGTCAGGATTCAGGCCCCATCACAGACTGAGACTGCACTTATCAAAGTCACAAATGACATCCGTCTGAACACTGATGCAGGCAAAGTCTCTGTCTTACTTCTGTTGGACTTGAGTGCTGCGTTTGATACAGTGGACCATGAAATCCTGACACAAAGATTAGAGGAATGGATAGGTATCACTGGAACTGCTCTTAAATGGCTTCAGTCCTATCTTGAAGACAGGAAGTACTTTGATTTGGTTGGTAACTGTGTATCAGAGCAAATGGCCCTGACATGTGGGGTTCCACAGGGGTCTATCTTGGGACCACAAATATTTCATTTAATTTCATTTTCATTTAGCTATCGCTTTTATCCAAAGCAACACACATTGAGCTTCTAATTACCAGTGTTACAGCCACTGGAGGCAAAAGGTGGGTTAAGTGTCTTGTCCAAGGACACAACGACAGTATGAACTGTGGGGAGAGCGGGAATTGAACCGCCTACATTCTGGTTGAAGGACAACCACTCTACCACTGAGCCACTGTGCCCCATTTTTCAATCTTTACATGCTTCCTTTAGGCCAGTTATTATGCAGCTGTGATGTGTCCTACCATAATTATGCAGATGACACACGGGCTGTCCACACGGAGATGCGAATCACTGTATCCATATACATTTTGTATCGTATTGGCGTTTCGTCCACACGGAACCAGCGTTTGGGGAGACTGAATCCGCTATTATTTGAACCCTGGTTCTAAAGTGGATAAATCTGAAACCTTCACCCTTGCGGTGTCGTGTGTACAGCCAATCCGTCTATTTTGTGAAAACGATGATGTCATCGCATCACGTGTCGGCCTCGTCACACGTAACAGCAACAACAATAATGGCGGACTACATGATTGAGTTCGTGCTGCAGAAGCTACTAAGCCTACTAGCTTTATTACAGCAAAATCTATTGCTTCTATGCAGTTGTGGTGAGCAACAAGCGATAATGGACAACACCATACGCCACATGCTCTTAGATCCACCATAAAGAGAACCAGGAGAGCAACCTGGAGAAAATGAATGGAGAGAGAATTTCCGCATGTCCAAATCACTCAGAACTCAGTCCGTATATTGAAGAGCAAACAACAAACATGAGGGCACCAATTACTACACTCTAAATAAATGACTGCAACAATTTGAGAACTTGTTTTTATTAGAAAATAAATATTTAGGTCTTTGTCTTCTTCTGCAGCGCGCAAGGTTATGCGCATGCTCAAAGTCTTCTTCTCCGTGTATAGTGTATATCTGTGGCAGAATTACAGCGCCCCATACTGGTCTGGCATATATACTACATCGTTTTCAGCCGGTCTCAGTGGTTTCATTTGTACGTAGATATTTCCTGAGACGACGCCGTCTCAAGATCGGATAGGGGATGCACTGGGTTCGTGTGGACATAGCCTCAGACTTACATTTCACTCACAGCAGGTGAAAATGGACCAATCCATTCACTGTGTCACTGCATCGAACAGATTGATGGATGGATGCAAAATAATTTTCTCCCAAAAATTTTCTTGAACAGAAACAAGACTGAACTAATCATCTTTGGACCACAGAAACAAAGAGAAAGTGTCAGCAGTCACCTCGAGTATCTTTCTCTAAAATGTAAAAACCAGGTTAGAAATCTAGGGGTCATCATGGACTCAGACTTTTTTTTTTTTTTTTTTTTTTTTTTAACCTTTATTTATCCAGGTAAACTGTTTGAGAACCAATTCTCATTTACAAACATGACCTGGCCCCATGTGTGTTTGGGGGGGGGACTATTGTACATGTTTTTGGTGGTAGGGAAACCAGTACCCGGAGGAAACCTCACGGACACAGGAGAACATGCAAACTCCACACAGAAAGGCCCTGCCTTGGATGGGATTGAACCCAGGACCTTCTTGCTGTGAGGCAGGAGAGCTAACCACTCTGCCACTGTGGCGGCTTGACTTGAATTTCCACAGTCAAGTCACATTAAGTCAATTACATCATCTGCATTTTATCACCTTAAAAACATTTCCAGAGTCAAAGGGATGATGTCTCAACCAGACTTAGAGAAACTTATCCATGCTTTTATCTCCAGCAGGTTAGATTACTGTAATGGCCTGCTCACTGGTCTCTCAAAACAAGGGTTAAGACAGCTGCAGCTTATTCAGAACGCGGCTGCTCGGGTTCTCACCAAAACCAGGAAATACAACCACATCACGCCAGTTTTAAAATCTCTGCACTGGCTTCCTGTTGCTCAGAGAATAGACTTTAAAACAGCACTGCTGGTTTACAAGTCTCTTAATGGTTTAGCACCAGAATATATCTCTGACATGCTAGTTACTTATGAACCTCCTCGGACTCTGAGAACATCGGGGAGGTTAAAAACCTTCCTTTTTAGCTCTGTCTACATTACAACTTAATGTGTTTTTTATCTTCACTCTTTATCTTTTAAAATGTTACATTTTTCTTATGTTTCTTAATCTAAATCTTGTAAATTGTCTTTTATTACTGGTGCTATATAAATAAAATTGCCTTGCCCTGCCTATATAAAAAAAAAAAAATACTGTTTCTAATTTTGCAAACATTTTCTATAGAGAAGTTACTGTTTTGAATAGTGTTGAAAACAAAAATTTAAATTGAAAAAGGCAAGAATTTTATCATCTTATATGTTTTTCAGTTGATGCAAACATTTCAACTGCGTAAACAGTTAACATCTTTTTATTGTCCTAAATTTAATTGGGTTTTACATAGATCTGCATAGGTCTTAAGTGGACAACAGCTTCGTTTAAAAGGTTTGTAGAGTTTATTTGACTATATACACACTATAAATTAAATGTATTATTATTATTAAAACAGTGCCACTATGTTCATTCTCACTAAACTAACTGGTGGTAGTGTAATAATGGTAATGTGGTACAATACTACTCTGTTGCTGAAGATTTTCACATATAGAATAAGGTAAAGGCAAGGCATGTCATTTTGTACACAGCAAAATTTTGGTCACCTTGTAAGATATTTTACAAACATGTCTGTAATCTTCATAAAGCCACAGAGACAAAAGGAATGGCCAGGGCGATGGCTGCAAATATGTAGACTAGAGTGGTGGTCCAGAAGGGCTCGTGTCTGGAGCCTCCAGTGGTAGACGAAGTACACAAACCAAGTACTTGAGTAAAAGTACAGATACACTAGGTAAAATATTACTTCAGTAAAAGTAAAAGTACTCCCTTTTAACTTTGACTTGAGTAAAAGTACAAATGTACTTGAGTATCCAAGTACTATCATTTATTATGGCTATAATGCCCATATAATCTTTGTCAGTCTCTTGCCCCCTTTAGGTGCCAGGGTTTATTAAAAAAAATACAGATTTTTGAGATCCAAATTTCAAAAGGCTGTGGTTTGAAAATGATAAGAGATAGAGTCCTACTCTAAACTAGAAAAATGTCAGGTATGACCCAAAGTATATAAGTAAATACATTTTAAGCTTCTAATTTGCATATAATTTGCATACCATGACATTAGATATTGGCGGTTATGTTATTTACAGTACAGTGCTTTATCTTTTCTTATCCATCCATGTGGCATAGTTAGTAGTTTTTTAGAGTGTGGGATAGGGCTGGGCCGATAAACGATATCACATCGAATCGCGATAAAATTTAAATCGATAACGATAATAAGCTCCGGACATTTTCACTGGATATGGATTGATCCATGAACCATAACCGGAAGTATTAGAACATGAATTACACACTCCGGTACAGTAGGTGGTGGTATGCACCGGAAACAATTGGTTGCGATCCGCCAATAATACTAGAGAAGAAGAAAAAGATCCAAGAACCAATCACACAGCAGAAATATGCGACAGCAGCGTGCTCGTCAGCAGTGTTGCAACCTTAGCGACTTTGTCGCTATATTTAGCGAGTTTTCAGACCCCTCTAGCGACAAATTTTCAAAAAAGCGACTAGCGACAAATCTAGCGACTTTTTCTGGAGTTATTGGAGATTTTTGGAGACTTTCTGAAGTGAAAGCACACATCGTTCTTACTCTAATCAATGAGCAGCGGGTGCTGCCGCGGCCCCACCCCATCCCAAAGCACTCATAAGTCGGCCCAGTCCTCGCGCGGCAGCCCTCCCAGCTGCAGTCAGAGCAGGAGTTGTTCACCCCTAGTGATGAGTCGCTCATGAACGATTCGTTCTTTTGAACGAGTCTTTAATATGACTCGGGAACAACTAGTCATCTCAGAGAGCGAGTCGTTCATTTTTGTGTAGACCCGCGCATGCGCATTCGGCCACATCTCATACAGGAAACAGAAAGGAGATGCAGACAGCGAGACCAACCCTCTGGAATGGTGGAAGATCAA